>ML996696.1:944881-1048712 GCA_010356995.1 Trichodelitschia bisporula
GAGTTCGGGTGCTGCGTTTTAGCGTGTTGATGTTACTGTTGTTGTTGTGAGGTTGTTTTTTGTTCTGGGAATGAGGGGGATACCCGGTGTGGGAGAACGGGGTGCGGGTTGATTCATGATGATAGATAATACGTGTGTGAGAGCGAGAGGGTGGTATTACTGAGACGACCATGTACGATATACGATGACGGGAGGGGGGTTGGACGCGGGCTCTCAGCAAGCATGGGTGGAGTTTCTCTTCGCTTTTCGCTCCTTCGCCATGTCTCGCGACGAAGCGGAGAATGAAGAGAAGCTCCACCATGCCTTGCTGAGAGCCTGTGTCTGGACCCCCCTGGGTTCGGGAGGGGGGGTCGGACACGAGTTCTTAATTCATTTGCACATGGGCTTCTCTCCGTTTTTTTTGCGCCGTACACTTCGCGACGGAGTGGAGGATGGAGAGAAGCGTATTACGCAGATGATCTGCGAGCCCGCGTCCGCCTTCCCATGGGGGGCGGTAGGGGGCTGGACGCGTGTTCCCTGGAAGTTCGATGGAGGCACTCTTCGTCCTCCGCTTCTTTGCTGTGGCTTGGTGACCGGGGCCGGTTGCTTATGCTATGACGCGCGACGAAGCGGGGTGTGAGGAGTCCTTCCACCCGAATTTTTCTGGGAGCGTGTGTCTGGCCCACTCCCTGGAGGGGCCGGACGCGGGTGCTCAGTTCATCTGGGTGTACGCTTCTCTCCGTTTTTCTGCTTCGGACACTGAGTGAGGGGGTTGGAGGATGGAGAGAGGCGTATACGCAGATGATCTGGGAGCTCGCGTCTGTTAGACGCCCTCACCCCCTGGAGGAGAGGATGAGGTTGACTTCGAGACGGGTGTTGTGTTAATATGCAATTCTATGATGAGAAGGTCTTCCTTCGGCGCGCAGCGGTGATGTTGATATCCCCGCTTTTACAAGATGAGGGGTTCGCCCTTCAGCACCGAGTTCTAGCGGTGATGTCGATATGCATACTCCTACAGTCCATGTACACATCAAAATACTCAGACATGAATTGATAGAGCGGAGAAACGCCATGCCCATGCCCATGCCCAACCCTTCACACCATCATCTACTCGCCCATCCTACACTTTCTTTTGGTTTCGTCATCGGCCGCACAGTAGTCGTTCACATCTCCAGTCCTCGCCGTCCCGCAGAGCTCATGACCCCTTCCTCAACCACGTGTCGTCCGACTCCTTGCTCTCTACGCGTGCCTCTTCGATCAGGACGTCTATTCCGCGGTCTTTGAGGGCTTTCTGTCTCCCGTCAGCATAATCCTCACCCGCCTCAACCCCTCCACCCCAAAAAAAAAAGGGAGCTAAGCAACGTACATTCAAACAAGCCTTATACTCCACAAACAGCGGCGCACACTCATCGCTCCTCGCCGCGCCACGGAGGAACTCTACCATCCGTCAGGATAGATACATGAAAAGTGGAGGGCCGGGAGACGTACTTTCGCTGTACCATTTTAAGAAGCAGCTATCATACCGCCTCCCCTGCGTTAGCTAGGGAACGGGGGGAAGGGGAGACGCGGACTCTTTAACTTCATTACACTCCGGCGCGAGGGAGGCGGACATTTCGTTCTTCTTTGATTTCCTTTTCGGGGGCACTGGAGGCGGGATGGTTGGTAGCTGTGTGTGTTTGAATGTTTAGGTATTTGGGTGACTTCGTATGTGAAGAATAGGTCGTGAATACAAAATTGGGCGGTTTGTATCGAAGTGAGAATGGTATGCGGTTTGATGCCGACGTCACGCCGCCCGCGCCAAGCAACCGGCCCGGACCCGCGCTCCAGGAACAAAGCGGCGCGTGGCGTCGGGTGGGATTGGCGAATCAGATGGGCGGTGGGTGGACGACGTGCCCTGGGCTGGATGGGGAAGGAGATTTGAGAAGAGGTAGGTATGTTAGCTTGGGCCGTCGTGATTTGGATTTATAGGATTGAGTTGCTAGCCTGTGATAAGCAGCCAGGAGTCGGTTCCGGGAGACAATGCTACGCGAGGTAATCGATGAGGTCGTAAATGACTAGTCACACACAGCACAATTCACGCGAACAGAGCATTTGAAAGCATGATGACGACTACGACTACGGTCGGCCAGGGGGTTCAGTTCTCTACCTCATTCCATCCACAGCAGAACGCAGGGCCTCGTCCCCTGGACAACAGGAATACAGACACACACCGCTAGCCGCTTTTCAACAGGTGCCACAAGACCCCTATCAGAAGAACTCAATCCTTCCAGCGCCTAGCCACACCCTACACATAACCGTTACACAGAAGAATCGAATCTCAGAGGCTTCGAACCACCCCCCAACCGCACCGTCTCACCAACACCACCTACGAATCCCCATTGTCATAAATCCCCCAAAACCGCTCCGCCCCAAAAGTCCCAGGTGTATCCTCCTTCCACCCACTATTGAACGCCGAAAAAAGGAACACATCACTCTTCAAATGCTTCCGAATACTCATAATCGCAGCGACCTGGTGCAACCTCCCCGGCACCGCATGACCATTGTTCTGTCCGCGCGCCGGCCACCCGGTCTCCGTAACCACAACCCGCTGCACGTCGCGCTTGCGACTATGCGCCGCGGCGCAGCGTTCGAGAGCCCGGACTTGTTGCGCGACGAACCACCCCGACGCCGCCGCGATGATGTTCGGGTTGAAGAACGGGTGGATGTTGGCTGCGACGAAGTCACCGGCGTCCGGGCCGCAGAGTTGAGGGTTTGCGAGGATGGCGCTCTGCGTGTCGACGTGCACGACCGGGCCCTGGTACCCGGCGGCGCGCAGTTGAGAACGCGCAGCCTGGACAGCCGCGATAACCGTCCCAACGGGCGTGCCCCTCTCCACATCTTCGTTCCCGATGCTAATAGTCTCGAACACGTCCCAACTCCCCCCAGTAGCCTGCACCGCATTGACAATAGTCTGAATCTGCGCCGGGACGCTATCCAGGAAGAAAATTCCCATAAACACCTTCTTGCCCGTCGCGCGCGCGGCGTTGATCACATTCTCCGGCTGGCCGCAATCCGTACCATAAACCCGAATCCGGCTATACCCGACGAGCTTCTGAAAGTCGGACAGAGTGTCGTCGGCCGTTTTGCAGGAGTGGTTTTCGACGGTCCCCTTGTACCCGTTCCAGGTTATGCCATACCCCTGGGGGATGTCTTGGAAGAGGGCGCGCACGGGCACGTTGGCGAAGGCGGACATGTCGGCGGAGGGGTCGCTGGCGACTACCTCGTCGGAGGCGGAGAAGGAGGGGGGGGCGGGGGGGAGAGGGACGGTGTCTTCTGGGGGCGCTGATTCCGATGCCGGGGCGGGAGCGGGAGCGGGGGCGGGGGCTGGATTTGCGGGTGGAGCTGGCGCGGGAGGAGCCGGCGCCGCAGGAGCCGGAGCCGGAGCCTCGAGAGCCTCAGGAGCTTCGGCAGCCACGGGAGCCACGGGCGCGACAGGAGCCACAGGCGCAGCCGGAGCCGGAGCCACGGGAGCAGCAGGAGGAGCCGGAGCCGGAGCCGGAGGAGCAGGCGTCGGCGCAACGGGAGCGGGAGCCGGAGGAGCCGCAGGCGCAGGCGCAGGCGTCGCAGCGGTGCCGGCGCCCGCGACGGACAGCATGTTGCCTTCCTCATCAACGAAGACGGTGACGTCGGGCTCGGTGACTGTAACCCATTCCACCTGCGTGACGAGGGCACGCTTGTGGATGTGGTGCGCTGGGGGGGGTTAGATGGGTTTGCGGGGTGGGGGGAGAGGGGAGAGGGCTGGAGGGCTTGGGGGCTTAAAGAACTTACCGTGAGGGTGCGCAAGCGCAAACCCAACGTTGGCCGCAGCCACAAGTGAGAGAATGGCCGCAGCCTTCATGTTGCGGATTGGCGAGAGGACGGTTTACACAGCTACCGCCAGCGGTGTCAGTCGTGCAAACGATGTGCATCGTGGTGCTAACTCACCGATTTCGAGAACGTGCACGGAGCGGGCGATTGTAACCGAGGAATGAGGATACGGTTGCTTGGGCCTGCCCGGAATGTTCTTTCGTCGATGTGTTTTGTTTTGAGGAAAGAGAATGTGAACACTTCGCAGAAGATAAAAAGGAGCGTGGAGGACCCAGTAAGCCCGAGCAGGAAAAACGAGGACCCGCTCTAGTTGCTGACGACGATAAGACGAAAAGACCGTATAACGTGTTGGTGAAAAAGAGAGAAGAGACGAGAGGAGGTGGGGGAGGGAGGAAGAGGACCCAAAGATTAAGTCTGGGAGCATATTGCCCCACGGACGGCGAGGCGGGTGCCTGCCAAGATTCACCCAGCATTCGAACGCCTGCTCGTTCAGGACCCAGGCTACATCGAAGCCTCGCCTTACCCATCCCCAAGCCTAACACAACAAGAAACAAACATCAGCGAGGTAAACGCCCCGGCCGACCTAGGCACGCCCAATCTCCCTTCTCGTACCTCACTCAGCACAACAGCGCAGGATTCGTCCCTCGACCCAACCGGCATGGGTCCTCCCCGGCCCTAGCCTTGTATATGCCAGACGTTTAATCTGCGCGTCCGCTGTGTCTACCGTTGGGTTCTGTTGCCGGCGCCGAGGCGGGAGATGCGGATTGGTTGACTGGGGCGGAACCTGTATACCCGTCGTCGCAATGTCGCCGAGTGACGTCGCCGCCGCAAGGCTCGCCGCACACCAGCTGCCCAGCCCAGGCAGGCTTTAGACGCGCCGTCAAAAGAAGCCGAGGGTCGTGAAGGAGGGTGCCGCAAGCGCGCTCCGCCGTTCTCTGGACCCTCAATCAGTCCCAATATTCCTGAAAGTAGGAGAATAATCACGTCTTTCCCGTTCACCCAAGAAACGTCCAAAGCTGCAGTACCAAGATGCAGCATCGCAACGCAGCTGCATCGACACCCCGCCATGCTGCACCGTTTCGTTTCGCCCTCCATGCGTGCAGGACACTAGTCTGACGTACGTGCCTTGACAGCCGCCCTCGCATTCTGACTCGATGCCGGGGCCGATCAGGCACAGTACCAAGGATACGCTGGGCCGGCCGGCCCCTCCGCCGTGCCGCAAGCAAACACGAGCGAATGCCTGCCTCGTCCAAAAAGAGACCAAAGAGAGCGATCCCAACTTGGAAGGAACTCATAAACCTGCTGGGGGCCGTTTGGCGCTTATGCCCATCCGCACACGGGCGTGTTGGTGTCAATTGCCCTCCGCACGGCCATGCATATCCATCATTCCCTCCAGCCAGCGCCTTCTAGAACGGCGCGCCTTGCTGTGCGTAGGCCCACGGTCCGCACACAGGCAAAACCGTGCCGCGCACGGCCGTGTATCCGTGTCCCCACAGCCCCGCCTTCTAGAAGCGCACTCCATCTCGCCTCAGGACAGCGCATCGTTAGGCTGCGCACCAAGGGCTATCGGTCGCAGTGCGTCGCGGGGCTTCAGGCAGCGGGGCATCAGGCAGCGGGGCGCACGATCGCGTCCCCGCTCCGATCCCCCTAGCCACCCCTGAGGTCGTTCCATCGCCGTACAGCAGACCGTCATCGCCATACAGCAGCCTGTGAGACCCAGAACTAGAGATGTGAGCAACACTCCACAGAGCCCTTGATCGACCTACCAGGTATGAGACGTGAGTAGTCCTAGATATTTGGAACGAAACGACGTCGTGTCGTCGTCGCCTAGCGCAGTGGAGTTGTCTGGGCCAAGGAGCGTGTAGAGCGGCTGGACGGGAACGGGAGGCGGCATGTGGGGCGTCGTGCAGTGGCGCCCGCTTCGTCCCGCGGGGGAGGGGGGCGCCACTTGTGGGATTGAGGGTTGGTGCAACGACATGATAGAAGGGGAGGAGGGGCACGGCATGGTTTGCTGTTCGTGATACTAGGTGTGCGCTATGGAGGTTGGGTGCTGGACTGGTTGGGCGCTGGACTGGACGGCTGCATTCACGGTCGCGATTGCGCTTCGCGAACAGGAAGGGCGGCGGCGATGCGATGCCCGAGATGGAGGAAAGGAGAGATGCTTCACGGTAAACACAAAAATTCCAGCCCATCCACGCCCAATTCCCCCTCTACATCAGTATACCGACATCACACCTTCAAGCGCCCTCACACACGCACACCACTCCTCTCCAACCAGCCACCATCCCCTCCCCCGAGTCCGCCCCAAGCAGATGGCGAGCTGCATAATCCACCCGCGCACCAAACATCCGACATCCTCCGCACTTCGGCCTTGGCCGTTCACCCACCCATCACATGGGCAATGAGCCTCTCGCGCCTCCTCTTCCCCCTCGAAGCTCGACGCTCAAACCCCGCTCTTCATCTGCCCAAGCCCATCACCCTCCTCACGACCAAAATCGTCCTTCCCATATCCCCTTTTGAACACGGAGCCTTGGCCTAAACGCGTTCTTTCAACATCTCCCTCTTCCAGAGTCAGGCTGAACCGCTACTTCCATCAGCTCGTCTCTGCGTTTTGCGTTTTGCATTTTGCGTTTTGCGTTTGGCATACCCCGCTTCATTCGTCCCTCCTAGCATCGCGCTCAACCGTCCCCACCAGCTTCCTCTTTTGGCCGAAGCATTTAAACAAGCCGCATCAGCATCTACAGTAAACAGGCTCGGCCCGAACCAACGCTCCTACCCTCGATCCGATTCCCATCCGCGTCATATCCCACGCGCCCAATAACCGTAAGGCCATAATTCCTAACCCTCCCCCCGCTCCCACCCAATCACCCACTAACACCCCTCAGCCTCCCGACATCGGGCACCGCCATATAAACCCGCCTGACCCCACCAAAAACCCATCACCACCCCACCACACCTCCCTCACCACAATGTCCACCTCCACCGCCCCCCCAATCCCCCCCTCAACCCTAACCCTCCTCCACATCCCCGCCACCGGCGCCCTAACCCTAACCCCGCACCCAACCCCCACCCCGAGCAGCACGCAACACCTCCTCTCCACCGCCGCCACCTCCCTAACGCGGGACGAACTCACCTGGGCCGAACCGCTGTCCGCAACACCCTCCCCGATCCCAGGCTACGCCTTCGCCGGCACGATCCTGACCTCCCCTCAACCAGCCCCCTTCCCCTCCCTCGACGACGAAACGGACTACACCCCCACGCCGCTCCTCCCGCCCAGCCGCGCGCGCCGCGCCTCCACGTCCAGTCTATCGGCGCCGCATGCCCGGGCTTTCGTGTATGGCACACGTGTTTATGGATTGACTGCGTTTTCGCGCCCTGGGTGTGCAAGAGGGATGGCTGTTGCGGAAGCCAGCGAGTGTGCGCGCATGCCTGCGAATCTGACCTATGAAGAAGCAGCCGCCGTGCCGATGGGGGCGTTGAGTGCGTGGCAAGGCTTATTCGAGCGCGGGGGTTTGGAGGTGCCGGATGAGGAGTATTGGGAGACCGAGGGTGAGGGCCGCGGTGGGGAGGAGGGTAGGATTGAGGCCGGAGAGGCCCCGCGTCGAGCGCCGTCGACGGGCAAGAGGGTGCTCGTTACTGGTGCTGCCGGGCAGGTCGGTGTGTGGGCCGTACAGCTGGCGGCATGGGCTGGTGCCACGGTGGTCGGGGTGTGCGGGGCTGGGAATGCGGATTTCGTGCGCGAGCTTGGTGCTGACGAGGTTATCAACTATAAGACGACGAGTGTGGGGCGGTGGGTGGGAGAGGGAGAGGGACGGAAGTTTGACCTTGTGCTTGATACGGTGGGCGGGGACCTGGTGCCCGACCTTAAGGCCGCAGTGAGGGAGGGCGGACGGCTGGTGACTATTGCCGCGCCGGTGGAAGGGCTGCCGGATGCCTATTTCATCGTGAGACCGGATGGCGGGATACTAGAGGGGGTGACGCGGTTGATTGAGCGCGGCCTTGTACGGCCGGTGGTGGATAGTGTGTGGGGGTTGGGGGACTGGAAGAGGGCGTTTGAGAAGGTGGAGAGCGGGCATTCGCGTGGAGCGGTAGTGGTGAAGATTGAATAATCGGGGAAAGGAGGCGGGGAGGGGTAATGATGTTATGAATTAGTGTTTCTCGTGCTGTCAGTATTAGACTGTCCTCGCATCAGTGTGAGGTTACAAGTGGCGTGGGGGACAATGTCATAGCCTTGCTCTATATTTTCATATGGTGACTAGGATGGGAGATATCGTACTTGTGAGGTAGTAATGGAAGCAGAGGCTTGACTCAGCATTGGCAGCGGGTATGAAGTGAAAGATTGTAAAGACACGAGGAGAGAAGAAGGAGAGGGAGCGACGAAGCCGTCCTTAAATGCATGCAAGTGCCACGCGTCCCCTTCCCCAGGGCGCCCCTTCTGTCAATGTGTACTTTCCCAAGAACGCGATGTGCTCCTTCCACCATATGACATGTCGGCCTTAGGTCTACCTCAGATACCGATGGCATATTAGATAGCATTCGATCCTCAATGGTGCTTCTCTATGCTGTTTGACCATGGCCTTGCTGGTACACAAGCCCATCACTGCAATCGATGCCATAGCCGTTGCTAAATATTCGCGTATTCTTGTGTGGCAGTGGTGGTGGTAGCTATCAAGAGCGTTCGGTACAGAATGGCAGCCTCATCGCGGCGTCGTGTTGCTAATTCAGTCCGTCAGCCTTGCAGCGGGTAATTGCTCGCGGATATCCAGTAAAAGGCGGGAGGGCAGGCAAGGACACGACAGCACTCAGCACCCAGCACGACGTGAAGCCCATCAACCAAAAGTCAATTCCCCTAAACTCCATGAAACCCAAAGCTACCACAACCGTGTACACACGCCAGCCAAAGCCGGCACCATCATAGCAAGATACAGACGTAGCAGCAAGATAGGCATACAGACAAACAGTCACTCTTAGCCATTTTCACCCACCCCCCCCCCCCCCCCCCCCCCCCCCCCTCTACCACTTCCCTTCCCCCATCACAATCTACAACTCATCCCTCACCTCCTCAACCTTACTCTTAACCTCACCTGCCTTACTCTTCACACTCTCTACCACCGTCTCCGCCTTCTCCTTAACACTCTCAGTAGTGTCCTTGACCTTCTCCTTAACCTCCTCCGCCATCGGCGCAGCATAAACATCAACCCCATGGCTTCCATTCTCCTTCACAAACTTGGCGAGATCCTCGATGGTGCGGCTGCCGCCGTACGCAATGGGCGCATCCTTCTTGCCAGCCGCGTACAGCTTGATGGTCGGGAAGCCCTGGATCTCGTCGGGCACGTCGTTGGTCGTGGCGTCCACCTTGGCGATGACGACCTTGTCGGAGTAGGACTTGAACAGCTCGCCGAGCTCGTCGTATTTGGGGGCGAGACTGCGAAACATTAGCTTAACGAGCATAGGTATGGAAAGGGGGGACATACGCCTTGCAGTGACCGCACCACGGAGCATAAAACTCAATCAACACATCCTTCTTATCATCAAGCACAATATCGGCATAATTCTTCGCAACAACAACCGTGACAGGCCCATCCTGCTTCTCAGGAATAGGCTCGCTCTTGACCGCCGGCTCAAGGGTGCCAGCGGCGAAGTCATCGACAAACGCACCAATGTCCTTGGCAGTGATCTTCTTGCTCTGATCGAAGGGGAACTTCTGGTTCTTCGCAGTCTCCTGGATCGCAAACGCGGGCCACTTGCCCACCTCCAGGTTCAAGTTCCCGCCGTGCTGCCCAAAGGCCTTGGCATCGATGGTGGCGAAGTTGATCTTGCCCTTGTGCTTCTGCGCAACGGGCTTGAGCTCCGTGGCGAGGGTCTCGCGCTCCTCGGGCGTCTCGGCGAAGATGTAGGCGAGGGGGATGCCAGCCTGCGCCCGTTAGCCTCGCCACTAAAAAAGAGTGCAAAGAAAACCTACCGAGATGTAGCCGGCATATGTCTCAGGCCCAACCTCGCCAACAAGCGGCGTGGCAGACGTCTTGGCGAAGCTCTCGAGCGCCTCCTTGGTGAACTTCTCAGTGAAGGTGTTCTTGCCCTCGTCGAACGTCTTGTACAGCACGACGGCGGGCTGCTTGACGCCCTCGGCCTCGGCGAGCGCGGCGTCGCTCGTCGCACCAAAGAGGTAATCGTCGCGCAGGGCGCTCGCCGCAGCGGTGAAGGTCTCGTTGCTGGCCTTGTCGTCGGCGGCAAAGTACGCCACCACGACGACCTTGTCGGCCGTCTTGAAGTCGGGCAGCGTGGTCTTGTCGAGGACGGAAACAGCGGGGAGGGACTGCTTCGTCATGTAGGAGATGATGCTGAGTGGGATTAGCGAATGGGTTTGAGAGAAGGGCGGTGTACGTACGCCTGCGCCTTGCGGGCACCGCCATATGCCGAAATGGCATCCGGACCGCGGAACACCTTCAGCGTCGGGTAGCCCTCCACGCCATACTTCTGGCACAGATCCGCCTCCTCCGTGCAGTCGACCTTGGCGAGCGGGATGTTCTTCTCCTTGAGCGACGTCGCTGCCTCCTCGTACTCAGGGGCGAGGGCTTTGCAGTGGCCGCACCAGGGCGCGAAGACTGTTGCCGTTAATGGGTGCTACTTGGTGGGCTTGTGAGGAGAAGACTACTCACACTCTGCAAGCACCAAATCGTGCTCCTTGACGAAGCTGTCGAAGGTGTCCTTCTTCAGGTCATGGACGTCACTAGCGGAAGCTCCAAGAGCTCCGAGGAGACCGAGCGCAAACAATCCGGAGCGCATGGTGGAAGTGACCGAGAAGTTGAACGGAGAATTGAAGTCGGAGTGATTCGAAGTGGGGTTCGTGGCCTGTTATTCAAGCCAACGTTTTTGTAGGGGAACAAAGTTCACACAAGTATTGTGGCTGCAGATATAAAAAGATGCCACAGCTTGGGGGGGCGTGTTGCAACTGTGTCCTTGGAGTTTGGAGAGGGGGGAGGGGGGCAAAGACCAAGCCAAGAGACCCTTAACCAGGAGGCTGAAGCTCGGGCTTGGACGGGCCGGGGGGCGAAGAGTCTCGATTTGGTTGGGTGGACCGTGTGCGCAGGCTTTATGCTTTCCCTTCCATGTCGCTGATTGACAGGAAGCCTTGCAATTGCGATACAAATCAAACATCCTCCCGCCTCTTTCTCGTCTCTGCGAATGCGGAGATACCAAGCTGCTATACCCTCGTTTCGCACCGCTCAAGCGGGAAGCGTGCGCGAGGGCCCAAAGGACCCCACCGCCCCAATCTCGTTGATTGCCGCATTGCTGATAAATGGCCCCCTCCGACAAAGGCCACTTGTTCCAGACATCCTGATCACTATTATCCGCAGCCGCTCACTAATGCTGTATCCCACACGTGATATTACTCTACATTCTACCAGTTATCCTCCTCCTCATCCACCATCACAATCGGTCCTTCCGGCGTGCTATCCACTCCAGTCCGATCCTCCAACTCCTTGGCGAGCGCTACGCCCTCCCGCCGGCCCCGATCAACGTCTACCAAAAGCATGAGCGGGAACGGCAGCGCAATCAGCACGGCAAGAAACCAAAACGCCGGCCGGATTTCCCCCGTAGCGTCGGTGATGGCACCAACAATAGCAGGCCCAAACACACTCGACCCCTTGTCCGTGATCGCATACAGAGCATAAAACGCCGCCTCGAAGCCCGGCGGAATGAGCTCGCCAAACAGCGAGCGACAAAACGACGACAACCCACCCATGACGAAGCCGTAAATCGCGCCGAGGGGATACATCTCCCACGGCTGCTGCAGTCCAAAAACGCCCAGCCGCCGTATCGCCGGCACGTAGCCGAGCAGCCCATATATCGGGATGACTTCAAACAAACAGATGCACGCCAAAATCGTCTGACTCGGCTTCAGCCCCATCATCGCCGACAACTTGCTCCACGAAAACGCGCCCACGATGCCCGAGAGCGTCGCCGTCACCGTGATCATCGCCAGTGCCGCAGGCTGCATCTCGAGCGACGTCTTGGCGAAGAGGATCGCCGTCCCGCTGACCGTGGCAATGGCATCGGAGAGCAGGAACCAGGCCCCGAGAAACAGCAAGCAGTCCTTGAGCCGACGTGCATGCATAGCCGACCGCCCGAGCGACCCCCACGAGAACTTAAAGTACGCCCATCCCCACGCCAACCGGCCCTGAGTGGGATCGAGGTGCAGCGGGGGTCCGGGGCGCGCACGGAGCCAGAAGCCGGCGGGGACGGTGAAGACGAGCCACCAGGCACCGATCATGAAGAGAACGAGGCGCAGCGAGAAGAGCGTCGAGTCCATGAGGCGGACGGTGGCGATGGCTGAGATTTGCAGGATGAGGGCGCCGATGTAGCTGATTCCCATGCCGTAGGATGATATTCCTGTGGAGAGGCGCAGCTCGTCGGATGTGAGCGTCTCCGGGATGATGGACGGCTTGCGGCTCCCGGGGAGCAGGGCCGTTGTGGCATCGGCGATGATGTCACTATCCGCCGCGAACGCACCATCGTATTCCTGCTCCTCCCAGTCTGCTTTCTCCAGGATGGTCGGGTGGTGGCGGACGAGGAGCGGTAGGAAGGAGTTGAGAAGCACAAATGAGGCGCCAAAGCAGGTATTTGCGACAATAGCGAGCAGAGCGCCGAGTAGAATAAGCTGCGGTCCTATGGGCAGAAACAGCATCATGGCAACAGCACCGGTAAAGGCAAATGTCAGCAACAGCGTCTTGCGGTGGGCGCCATGATCCGCCACGCCAGACATGGATATTATAAGCAGCGCCTGGACCAGCACGCTGAGGGAGAAGGTGTACATGGCGAAGCTGGCCGTGTTGATCTCCATGCCCAATACGTCGACGACGCACTGTACGGCATCGGACGGCGGAGGCTTGTTGAAGACGTATGGGTCGGAGACCTCGAGGCCGGACTTGCATGGCGTCGAGTGGTCGGACTGGAGGACGCCGCGTTCGCGGGCGAGCTGCTCGAGCGTAATGGGGATGAAGGAGCCTGTCAGTTAGCTTTAGCTGGAGAGCATCCGCGTCCAACATCTCGTACCCATGCCACAAACCACAAACACCTGGGCAAGTTAGCTATTGCACTGTAGCAGCAAGCTCGCCTGCGCAAACGCGTACCTCAGCGGCCCAGCCATACATGTAGAAGCCGCGCAGCTCGGCCTGACTCGTGGGGCGTGTGTCCTCGCCATCGTAGTGAGGCGTGGCAGTCTCGTCGACCTCGCCGGCAGGATCTAACGGCATTATAGAAGAAGTCGAAGGCGTCCGCTCATCGTCGGCCTCGTTGGAGTGCGAGAAAGAAACGTCGGAATGTTTGGAGGCAGCAGACGGATCTCGCGGTCTCGGCCCTGGAGTAAGCGATGCGGGCCGGGGGGGCATTTGGAACGAGCAGCGATTGGCTGCGGAGAGGGGGGAGAAGCTCAGACAAGCATGGGGACGATGTTTGCTTTGCTGGACAGCTGAAGCGAGCGACGAGATGACGAAGAGGCGTAGAAAGCAGAGGAGATAGCAACGGATGTTAGTTTCGCAGAGCAGCAGCACTAACAGCAGCTCGGGTGGCCATGGCCTCGAGTGATCGTCTTTTGGACCATGTGCAGACACAACGCGGGCGCTTGATTGGCTGTGGGTGCACTGCAGGCGTGGCCGACTTGGTCTTGAGGTTCGAACAGGCGCTTCTTGGGGCACTGGGGGGGTTTGGTGGGGCGTGAGACGGATGGGGGGGGATTATCAGAAGCTTGTAATTGCTATGTAAGTATCTGTGATGTCCATCGGGGGATGAGCGACATGTACATCCGTAGAGAGTCGAAATGGTGGTGAGAAAAGAGAGGGAGAGAGAGAGAGAGGGAGAGAGAGAGAGAGGGAGAGAGAGAGAGAGGGAGAGAGAGAGAGAGAGCGATAGAAGATGTAACAAGCACAAGGGGAGCAAAGACAAACAAATGAAGTATCTTTGTCCGTGCGCTCCATCTCTTTCCTCTGTTCCCACCATCTATAGCGAATCTGATGATGATTTCATAAGTACCGAAGTATTTAGCGACAAGTGACGAGGAGAAGACGGGCGCAAACGAAGATTAAATTGCTGGGACCCTATCGTCGCCTGCACTTGGCGGATCTCCATCGGAGTGCGAAGAGTAGTTCGAAAGCGAGAAGAGCGAGTGAGATTCGGGATAGAGGCTTGCCAGACGCTGTGGGGTGCGGCTAGCTATCCTCAACTGTTGAAGCAATCAAAGAAAAAAATTCATGTCGATTCTTTTAGGTCCTACTCCTTGCTACTCCTTGCCAGCTTCGCAAGTGTCATCGACGGTTGTCTGCAGTGTGAAATTCTCTGGGGAGGAAAAGACGGGACGCTACGAAGCTGGGCATCCTCCATAGTCAGTAGTCAGTTGTCATGACAGATGTCAAAAGGTCAACGAGATAAAACACCGCGAACAGACGAAAAGACGACGACAGAGAAGACGAAGAGGAGGAGACAAGTCTAGATGCGCAAGACGTGCCAGACACATCAGACCAAAGGGTCTTTTGCAACAAACATCCCCCCCCTTCCCCTCCTCCCTCTCTCTCTCTCTTCCTCCCTCTCTCTCTCTCTTCCTCCCTCTCTCACTCACCCTCTTCACTCTCCTCCCCCAAGCAACTCACCACCCACACATCTCCCCTCTACCCACACCTCTCCCTCCACCCACACATCTCCCTCCACCCACACATCTCCCTCCACCCACCCCCCCCCCCCCCCCCCCCCCCCCCCCCCCCCCCCCCCCCCCCCCCCCCCCCGGCGAATGCCCAGACCTGCCTCAATCTCAAACTCACCACCACCTGCTCTCTCTCTCTTCCTTCAACACATGCGCAACACACATTTCACCACCCAACAGCCACACTGCGCGCACTCCTACCGCCGTCACCACTGTCGCGCTTGTCATCGCCACGACCTTCTCTTGAAATCTGCGTCACCTTTCTCTTCGCGCGACCTTCGCGTGGCTCGTGGCCGCCCACCCGCCCACTGACGTCCTCCCGTCATCTCTCGCTCGGCAAGCAGAACAGCACGCCGACTCCCCTCGTTCAACCGCCTGCCGAACTTTTTGCGTCTACACACACGCACACTTCCCACGCCTCGTCCTTGCACACTGTTTTCATCAGCCTGAATATTTGGTCCGCCGTGATACGTGCCGTCACCCTCTCCGCTCCTTTCTTCCGGTAGCCGTCGCCCATTGTCCGTCGAATCCCGGAAGCACCAGTCGCGCCGAGAAAAAGTCTCCCACCATACTCACGCAACCCGACCTGCGCTTGCACTTCCAAACACCCTGCGCACACCTAGGTCCACGCCGCCGGGACACGTTAACGTGTTGGACGGCTCCCGGGCGTCAAAGGGAGGAGGGGACGACGGAGGCGGAGTTGAGAGTATGCCCGGACGCCTCATAATGGAACAGAATGGCGCGGATGGCGCTGGGGGTGTGCTTAATGGGAAACACCACGCGCCGGATCTCAAAGGCATCTACACCAACGGCGACACCAAGTACGATGGCTCCAACGACTCGCGCTACTACCCAACCCCGAACGGCGGTGGCTCCGGCCCGCACAGCGCCGCGCTGCTCGAGCCTCCTCCTGAGATTCCACACATCACCGAGAACTACCAGCATCTCGGCAAACTCATCGCGCGTGTGGCGCAGGAGTGCTTCAACGACTTGCACGATGTGATTGAGAAGTTGTCGGAGATTCCGCTACAACCCATGGCGAACGGCGTCGGACACGGAGCGGTCAACGGGGTGGGCAATGCGTCCCATACAAATGTGCTGAAAAAGACGATGCTCATGGACTTTGCGAACCGGCAACGCGAAAAGTTCATCAAGCTGCTTGTACTGTCGCAGTGGAGCCAGCAGGCGAAGGACATCAGCCAACTCATCGACCTTAATGCGTGGTGCGCGACGCAGCTTCAGCACTTCAACGAGTGCATGGACCGGCTGGGACAGCTTAAAATCGACCTCCACACGTTCAAACTGCCAGGGCCGGACATCAAGACTGCACTTGAAGTGCTGTCGACAGGGACCGCCTCGTGGATGCCCAGCGTATGTTTGGCCCTCTTTATATGCCTTGCTAACGGTTTCAGCTCAACTACACACCTCCTCCGCCTTTAACCCCGCAGAAGATGCTTAAGACGTTGAAAGAGCTCAATGTCCTGCTCCATCTGCGGCTAAACCTCTACGAGGACCTCCCAATATGTCTCCGGACGGCCTACACTATCGCCTCTGGACGCGCCACCTTCTCCCTCCCCGGCGAGTTCGAACTGGACGTCTCCATCTTCGACGAGAGCCCGGACGCTCAGTTTTTCTTCATTGACCTGCGGTTCCTGTTCTCCCCGGCGCCCGAGCTGTCCGACGGTCCCCTACGCGAGGTTATCGAGGGTAGGGTCAACGGCATCCTGGCGACCAAGGGGTTGCACGGGGCGTGCGACTTTCTCCACGATTTCGCCCTTACCCACAAAGTCGCTGAGCTGCGCAGCCAGGCGCAGGCCCTGGCGGAGCGCGAGTACGCTGGCGCCATCTCCGTGCACGACGTCCACCGAGAACTCGTTGTTCAATACTGGACGAACTCTCCGCGGGGACTCAGTTGGATCGAAATCGGCGTATCCAGTGGCAAGTCGTCAGATCCCAGGCGACGGGCCGAACAGGAGAAAGAGAAGGAAATTACGTCACATGTCCACATCCGGTGGACGCGAGATGGCCAGGAGACGCCCCACAAGGTCCCGGTCGACCTCGTAGACCTCGACATGGAGCGTATAATAAAGTCGTTCTGCTCAGCCCATTCACACACGCTCCTCGACGAGATGAACCAGTCGATAGGTGGCCACGTCGGAGAAAAGTCTGCCATCACAGGTGCCTTGAAGTCATCAGAATACGAACCACAAGACAACCAACTTCGACTGCAGTTTGGGAGCTACCCTCCGGTTGCCGTTTTCCTCGAACCTTTTACCGGACGGATTGCCATGTCACCGGGTTCGTCCGTCGTTGCACGCCTCGTCAAGGATCTCAACGCGAACAAAACGAACTGGAAGGAGGCGCATCTACGGCTTCCGCGGGCGTTGTGCTTCCTGGCCCAGCAGGGCCTCGAGCGGCAAGCGGAGCGCGTTGGATGGAAAACTGTCCGGAACCTAGGGCTCACACCCGAGAAGTCGAAGAATGCGTTTGGCGACTATTATACATGCTTCTTCCGATTTCCCGACACCCCCGACGCGAACTGGCTCATCGGAGACACCGTCAGCCCTCAGGGCGTGGAGTGGCGGGCTGTCAAACTGTGGGGTTCCTCTCTCGTAACTAGTTGCCAAAAGCTAACTTTCTTAAGTGCGAATCGCGATGGGGTGCTGTCTCCCGAAACCTATCATCCGCTACCCCTGAGCGGGATGTTCCAGGACTTTGACCCAAGCCGACCCGCCGACCAGGATGCTCTCCAGACCGTAAAGCTGTGTTCCGCACGCTGGATATTATACCATCAGCTGACACAGGACTTACATCAGTCAGGAGTGAAGTGCGCACTGCGCTTCATGCCTGTATGCGAGCCCGTCCCGGGAAATCCCACACCACCCGACACGATTCCTGTAATCGCCTTCGGGGCCTCAACTCTACTGGGAAGCCCCACCAAACCGCCCTCCCCATCCATCGCAGACATGCTCATGCTCACCTTCGCCGGCCAGGACATGGAGGTCGGAAGCATCAAGGTCGCAGTCCGCGGCGCCCTCCCCTCCCCCGACAAACTCGGCGCGCTCCTCGAAATCCACGACTCTGCACTCGCCCTCGACCCCAAAGGCGCCTTCCAAATCACCCTCCGCACCCCCTTCGGCACTTCCCCCCTCGCCCCCCTGGTGCAGCACATCCAATCCCTCCTCCGCCTGCGCCTCCTCGTCGACGTGCTCAAGCAGCACGACCTCGAGCCCACCTCCCTCTCCCTCACCCACCTGACCTTCACCTACTCTACCTCCCTCACAGCAACACTCCATCTCCCCCCCTCGGGCCCTATATCCCTCTCCCTCCCCCCTTCAAATCCACACAGCCGCATCCGGCACCTCCTCTCATGCTACCTCAACGAACCCGACGGCGGCCCCCGCTTCGCCCGCGCCCTGCTCGTCTCCCTCCCCCTCGTCCGCGCTCTAGACAAAATCTCCACCCGGCGCCTTGCCCCCGAAATCCACGTCCGCAGCATCGACGTGTACCGCATTATATACCCCGCGCTCGCCTTTGGGGTTAGCATCCAGGCGCGCCGCAGCAGGGATGATGTTAGTTGGGTGATTGCGGAGAGTCCTGGGGCTAGGGGGGAGAGGGGCGCGTTTGGGCGCGCGCTGGAGGGGCATTTTAGGGATGTTGGGGAGGGGTGGAGGGGGGTGGATAGTGTGGTGCTTGCGACGGAACGCGGGGTGGAGAGGGCGGTGGTGGATTTGGATAGGCTTGTGAGCAGGTTTTCGGGGGACGAGGTGAAGGGGGAGGAGGTTGGGCGGGAGGTTATTACGCTGGATTGAGGGTGATGGTGTGTGGTATGGGGGTGGGGTGGGGTGGGGTTCGTTCTTTGACACGTTTATTACTAGGCTGCAGTCCTTGCTTGGGTTCCGGGGTTCGGTGTGTCGGCGTGCTGGGGTGTTTACGTGGGGCTTGTGGGCCCCTTGGGCGGCGTGGCGCTGGTGAACTTGATTACCTAGGAGGGCGGTGGTGTTTTTACCTGTTGTTGATGTATTTTGAGAGGGAGTGGGAGGCGCGGATTACCCTGTATTGTCTGTGGGGATACCGTAAGGCGGCTGAGGGCGGAGGGGGTGTTGCCTGCTTTGCCTGCCTCGTGAAGAGGGTGGAGGGCGTTAAAAGATAATGTGGCTAGTTGATGGGGATGGGGAGAGGGGGGTGTACGTTAGATGAATGAGGTGTGGAGATGCTCCTTCTGATGTGGTGATGTTGAGTGAATGAAGTGATTATACGCAATACCCGACCAAATCTGTCACTTACCCGATTCGGAATGTTGAGTTTCGAAACTGCGATATCACGTGTCCGCTTACCCGCCCATCCCAGGGGGAAGTCACCGTTTCAGCCTCATCTCGGGCGCTGTGACGCGCAGTGCGTCGCTATGTTTGGGCATCTCGCAGGGGGGGGCGCTTATGTTAGTATGGCCTGAGAGCCACGAGGGACGCAGAGCGCAGATGTGAAGATCTCGTTACTATCCGAAGTGTGCCCAGTGGGCTGTATGTGGTGTACACCCTTTCCACCTTCACCTGCAGCTCCAACAACAAAGACCGGCCGAATCAATCGGCCACATCTCGCGCGAGCTCACCCCTCCATGGTATATTCTCATCCACCCACACCCCCCCCGCCCCCACCCCTCCCCAACACAACATCTAAAAATTCTCCTTCCCATAAACAAAATTGAACCCGGGCCCGCTGTACTGATTACACTTAACATGCAGTACACTCCCGAGCTGCTTCGGCCCGCAAAAAAACACCCCGGCTTCAGCGGGGGCATGTATCTTCCGGATGCTCTTGAAGATCATGTCCCAGTTTGGACGACCGAAGTTGGTTGGGGACCGCAGGCCGGTGATGGCGTCTTGGTCGGCGTTGGCGTCGTGGATCATGATGTTGGTTGCGTCGTCGGGTTTCAGTTTGCCGGTTAGGTACTGCTTTGATTAGCCTGCGTTTAAAAGAGGGAAGGTGGGGGAACCCACGGTGTGGATTTCAATCGCGTGGTCCACATCCTGCGCCTCGATGGCGAGTAGGAGAGAGCGGAACCACTCGAAGAATCCAAAATCGCGACACACCCAGAAAAAGTAAACCTTGCGGAGGCGCGTCTTGCGCGACGGATAATTCATCCGGTACCAGATACTCTTGAGAATGCTCGCGAACGGCGTCGCACCGATACCCCCGCCCACCAGCACTGCGACTTCGAACTTGAACACGTCTTCGGAGGCCGACCCAAACGGGCCATCGACGTACACGCGCGGGAGCACGCGGCGCAGGCTCGGGTCCACGCCCGTCGTGTCCTGCGCTGCGGATTTAACGACCGCGGCATCCGCCCCGCCGGGCTTGCGATCGAATTCGCACCCCAGCGCCGTGGCGAATTTCCGCGTAAAGTCGCCGACCACGCGCATGTGTACGCTGATATAATCCTCCTCCGGCGCGCTGGTGAGCGTAAACGGATGGTATTGCCACAAGCTCACCTCGGGGCAATTCAAGAACACATATTGACCCGCCTTGGTCTGCGTCCTGTCCTTCTTAATCTGGATTTCGCACACGTTGCCGGGGTGCTGGATGACCTTGGACACGGTGGTGGTGTGGCGGCCGCGGGCCTCACGGGCGAGCCGTTCGAATAGGTAAGCGAGGCCGCCGATCAGCCAGTATTGGTAGAAGACGCCGACGCCGTTGCAGTAGGGCGCGCGGTCGTTCTTTATCATGCAGAATTCGCCGTGGAGGGACCAGAAGAGGAAGAAGATTATGAAGAGGTGGTGGGTGTACCAGAAGCGTTCGTAGTTCGCTCTGCGCGGCTTCTCCACTGAAGTAAACACCATGGCCATCAGTGCGGTGAGCATGATGTAGCCTGACCACCCCGGGCCCGTAGCGAGGTTTGCGACGAGGAAACCGACGAACCCGAGGTGTTCTTTGGCGGCGAGTTGCGCGTAGTTGTTCCAGTGCGCGACGGTGTGCACCCAGCTGAAGAACACAATGGACCAGGCGACGAGCTTGTGGAAGGTTATGTTCTTGTCTAGCTGGATTACGCCGTTGAGGGGTGTTTGCCGGGCGAGGCTGATGAGGGTTCTGCAGACGGGGAGGAGGATGAGCGCGACGTCGACGTGCAGTGTTAGGGCGGAGGCGCGGGCTATGGGGTAGGAGAGGCCGAAGATTGAGCGTGCGCCGGTGAGGTTGTCCTGCGTGGGTTAGTATGGGGGGAGTGAGAGGGGGGTAGGGCGGACCTTGAGATAGTAGTTCATGAACCCGAAGCCCCAGACCATGGCGTGGAGGAGGATGAAGACGCCGACGAATCTGGCACGATTAGCTCAGGCTCTTCCGCCCGGAATCGCGACGTACAGTCTCCGGTAACCCTCATTGATCATCCAGACGTCGAACCGCTCCTTCATTGTCATTTCGCGCGGCGGTGTTGCGTCCACTTCGCCGGCCATGAGCATGCGCGTTAATGGCGGCCAGCGGGAGCGTTCGCGGCCGCTGAGCGTGCTCTTGAGGGAGTCGCTGCGGTCGAGGCCCTTTTCGAACATTTCCTTGTCCATCGTTGGTATATACACTCGCACTGCGAGGCCGCGTTGCGGGAGAGCGGGGAAAAACAGGCGATCTAGTTCTACGCTGGTACTCCAAAGGATGCGGTGAAATCGCGGTCAGCCGGCTGAAGGCGAGGTGTGCTAGATGGCGCAACGGAGCATAGTATGCTGCTGATCGTGAGGAGAAGCGAATGGGGGGTTGTGCCAGCACTTTGGGGTGAGGGTCGTGAGAAAGGAGGGAGGGAGAGATGGTTGAGGGAGTCTCACGATGAGAGGGAGGAAGGAAGGGGGAGAGACAACCCGGGCTAAAGAAAACCAGACACACGTAATGCAGCGGCGGCAAAAAGCAGAGACGAGGCCAAACAATCAGACACACGCCCACTCCGCGGTTAAGAACCGCATCTCCCACATGAAAAACGCCCCTTTACCTCCCCCCCCGCCCCATCACTACCACAACCAAACCCGCGTAGAGTAGCCTCCCACATGCCCACGCATAACCCCACCCCTTCCCACTCACCAAAGCACGCATCAAACAGCGCTCTCTCTCGCCAAACATCCTCGCTCCCTCTCACCTCCAACTCCACCCTCCCCAACGGCCAGCGATTGGCGCCCCCCTCCAATCGCCCCCCCCTCGTCGCCGGGCCAGCGATTGGGCCTCGCGCGCCCGGCCCGCAGCGCACCGTCTCAGTAGCGTCGCAGGTCCGGGGCGCGCCTCGTGCGGCTTGGCGCGTGCCCCTGCGCCGGGGCGAGGGCCCAGCCGGGGGGGCAGCGCCTATCAATGGGCCGCGGATGGAAGATGGTGCTGCGGTCATCAAGGAGTCGCCGATGCAAATTCTGATAGAAGACCCACTGAAGAAAGAAAGACATATGGAAGACGATAGATCATAAGCGACATGCACAGTGCAAGACACACAAGATCCCAAGACAAGTGTTCACCCCCCATCCCCCCCGGCTCCCCCACAGTAAACACCACACGTCCCGAGTCCCGCCCCCCTCCCCTTCCCGCGGGCCAGGCCCCATCCGATCCGTGCGGCCGGCCCCGGGGCCACGGCTAGGCACACAAAAGCGGGAGATCCACCCGCGCGCGGCTCCGCTTCGCGCTACTAGGATCTGAAACTCGACGTCCGGCGCCATCTTACTACTAAGCAAGAACACGGGAATGGACACGATGAGACTATGAGGATTAAGCTTGATCAGCGCTGTTCGGTCAGAGACAAGATTTTTTAGTTATTGTAGATGCCGATGCGGTGGTCTAGAACTAGATGGCGGGCGGCTAGCCCCGTCGCAGCGACTCCTGAGACTACTTAGCACAATCGCACACCCTACATGGTCCATATCACTTCACGCGTTCCGTCCCACGCTAAGCCGCATACATGTCCACCCTTCATCTCCACGCCAAACGCTCATAAGATACCCGTGCCGAGCCCAGATACGCCTACCACCGAGCCTTTGAAGCTGGAGGCGACTTACCGGAGTCCCACAGATGCCACCACGGCTTGGCGTCCGGAATAATAGCCATGTCGTCGCCCACGATAACCGCCTTTTTATCCGGAGCGTCGTTGCCTTCTAGAAGCTCACCAGACGGACCACCAAGCCCATGGTCCAGACGGGCCGGTAATTCATCCCGTATCCGGATCAGCGTCTGGATCGCGGTGGCGGTAGCGGTGCGCTTGGCGATCGCTGTCGTTACTGTGACCGTCACGACGTGTTGTCCGGGAATGATGATGTCGTCGTCCAGCGCGTCCTTCATAACGGTCGAGTTCGGGGTAGGGCGAATCGTCTCACCGCGACGACCAAGTCCGATATCCGTCAGCGTCTGGTATGCGGTCGCGGTTGCAGTGCTCTGCTCCAGCGCGGTGCTCGTAAGGGTGACATCATCGCCCGGCGCATCGCTGTACACGGAGCCGAAGTTGGGAGGCGATGCCGTCGAAGAACTGTTGCTGTTCGCGGCTGGGGTGCTGCCAGGAGCCGTGCTAATGCCCTTCGCGACGTTGGAACCGTTGTTCGCACACGTAGGGGGCACGGTGACTGTGATGTACACCGTCTGCAACGTCGTATCCTTCGACGGGCACGGGGGCGTCGTTGTGGTGAACATGGTCGTGTAGACTGTGTCCGTCCCATCGGCGCCAGAGACGACAATCCGCGAAGGAGACAGGGTCGAAAGCGAAGCCGGGAATGTAGTAAACGCCGAGGTCGGAGGAGCGATCGAGCTCGAAGAGGTGGTCAGAGCTGAAATCGGACCCGAAGAGGCAGTCGGAGGCGTAAACGAGCTGCTAAACGCAACCGGGCTCGAAGGCGCAGCCGAGCTAGAAGGCACAGTCTGGCTCGAAGGCGCGACCGAGGCCAATGACCCAGCCGGAGGATTCGCCGACATGGGTGTCGAAGCGCCCGACATGATGACGACCCATGACGTTGAGGTAGTCGTGGTAGCCCTGCCTTCTGTGACCCAAACGACGACAGTATGGGGCGTGTGCGTTGAAGTCAAACTCGATGACAGAGTCGTAGTCGGCGCGACGCTAGAGCCATTGACAGCCGAAGAGGGGACGGCAATTGAAGAACCATACCCGATGATGGATATGCTTGAGGACGACGACTCGGTTGAAGCGGCACTGGACTCACTGAAAGCCGAAGTAGGAGTCAGAGCGGACGAAGAGATCACGGCATCGGCGGTGCTCGAAGACGGCGCACCGGTCGGCACAGCGCTGAAACCATCGAAAGCCGAAGTAGAAAGCGCAATCGACGTGCTAAACCCGATAATCGATATACTTGAGGACGACGACTCGGTTGGAGCGGCACCGTAGTCATCGACGGCCGAAGTAGAAGCCACAGCGGACGACAGAATCACGGCATCGGAGATGCTCGAAGACTGTGCACCAGTCGGCACAACGCTAGACCCATTGGCAGCCGAAGTAGAAAGCGCAATGGATGTGCTAAACCTGATAATCGATATGCTCGAAGACGACGCACCAGTCGGCACGACGCTAGAAGCATTAACCGACGGCGCCACACCCGAAGTGCTCCCGCCACCAAGGTAAGTCGTAATGGTAGTATCCCTGTTCTCAGTAATGGTGACAGTCGCAGAACCCAGGCGCGGCTTTCCCTTCAGAACGGACGACAGGCGCGAGGCCAATGACATCGCATTGATACCGACATCGACACCGGAGGAGCCATGGTTCAAGAGAGTAACAGTTGTCGCCGTGGAGGCCGAGAGGCAAGTGGTATTATCGCCCGTGGTGCTGTTTGTCGCATTGAAGCTGTTGCCGATGACGCTCATGGCGGACGGCGCATGGTGCATGTGAGTAGTGAGTGTCCTCGAGGAGGTCGTGGTGCAGGTGGTGTTCTCGGCTATGGCGTTGTTTCTCGCGTTGATGCCGTTGCCGTGGCCGCCTATGGGAGGCGCTGCGAAGACGGTAAGCGGCGCGAGGGCCAGGAGGAAGGGTAAGAAGAGCATTTTGGAAGTTTGATAGGATGTAAGGGATGTGGGTTGGGAATGGGTGTGAGAATGAAGGAGAGTGTGGTGCAAAGGAGTGTGGTTGAGCGAGCAAGTTCGTTTATGAGAAGGAGTGTGGTTGTTGGTGAAAGGTTGTGGTGAAAGGTCGAGGTGAAAGTCATCTTGAAGGGAGGGAGGGTGGTTCGAGCTCAGGGTCGAGGTCAACGTCGGCCAAGGTGAAATGCGTCCAAGAGTCTGATGGAAGGTCGATGGATTCTTGGATTCTGCCCAGGACGACACTGCGGCTATCAGCGGTGACGTCGAGACTCGATAGGGATGAGATGAGATGTACTTCCTCGTCGTGCCCACTCATGCTCATCTCGACTCACCCACCCTCCACGACATCCCATCTGATCACCGGCACAACACAACACGCACCATTTACAAGTTTCGAGTGCAACCATTTTTAAGACTACAAGTGATTGACCATAACGCCGTAGTCGGCGTAATACACTACAACACAGATGTGACTCAAGATCCAACTGGTGACTCGAGCCGAACTCCCCCTATATATGCCGGAGGCAGGCAACGCTGATGCTGGTCAATGCACTCATCACTCTTTTCATCCGGAACACATTATTACATCGCCAACACTTCTCCTATGCTACCTGTGCTCCGGCACCTATAGGCTCCCGTCGTTCATCTTCTCCTTGATCGTTTCAAACGTCTGATAAAATTAGCGTTATTCTCATGCTTAGCAGCAAACTCACCTTCACAAGCTTACGGCGCGCACCCAGTGCGTTCACACCCCGCTTCTCAAGGGCGTCCTCATCAAGCTCGACCATCTCCTGCCACTTCAGGTCTTTCAGATTGTCTGTGTATTTATGCAGCCGCAGGCTGCGCAGCCAGGCCGGGATATCCTGCAGCAACGCGATGTCCGAAGGGTCTTCTGGAGGCTTTGAGCTGCCACGTCGGCCACGAGGCGACCGGCCACGCTGCATCTCGCCATGGTCTGAGAGGTCGCCGCTGCTAAGGCCATATTGGCCCATCCCCATATTCAGATTCATACTGTTAAGGCCGGCGACAAGTGCGGCATTGTCGTAGGCCGCAAGGTACCCGTTGTTCTGCGGGGCTGCGAACCCCATGCCTCCCATGCTGGGCACCATGAGCCCCGGTGAGTTAGGGCGGGAGCGGCGCCCGCTGATGGAGGCAAGTTGCTGTGCCTGCAACGAGGCAGCCTGCTGCGGGGTGAGGAGATGACCATGCTCGTTGGTCATGACGAAGTTCGCCGGAGGGATGCCTGGCGACGGCGGAGCCTGGCCTTGGCCCTCTGATGAGCGCGCACGGCGGTACTTACGCACATCATCAAACTGAATACGGTTGTTCACCGTAGAGAGAGCGGCCAGTTTCATGGCCGTCGCGTTGGCCACCATGTCCGCCTGATTCCCGCCCTGCTGCGAGGGGAAGTGCGGCATCATCGGCGTGTTCAGCGCCGAGGCCCAGTTACCGATCGGCGTTAACACCGGTAACCCGTTATTCAACTTATCGGGAGCATTGAGCGTCGTGCTCTGAAGGTTGGTGTCGCCGGAGATCATGGGCCGGGGAGAACGCAGTCCCGCCGAGGGTGGCGGCTGTGTGAACTGCCCCATTGGCGGCAAGCCCGAAGACGACTTGGGCCGCGCAACGGGCGGCTGTTCAGAGCGCCATGGGGATGGGGGCGGCTGCGGCAGACCATCCTTCATTCCGTCGTCAGGGGCCGATATGGTCGGCGCAATGAGCGAGGTACGGTCTCCGATAGTGCTGTTCCGGTTGGAAGGCGGCGCCATACCGGTCTGTTGCGTGAACTGCTCCTTCTGTTTTGCAATTGCTGCGGCAGCGTCGGGAAACATTGAGTTAATCATGGCAGGATCTAACTGCGAATGACGCTTATTGCCCGGCGATGGCGGCGGACGGGCCGCAAACGAATTGCGGTTTTCAACCGTCAATTTGTGCATGGCACCGTCAAACTTTTGAGTCATGGCATCTCAATTGTTAGCTGCGTGAATACCAGTTGGTGCCGACCTCAACTCACCCTTCTGCCCAAAGTTGGACGGAGAAAGTATGCCAGACATGGGATGCTTCTTCGCCATCTCCTGCAGGACCTGGATGAAGAAACGGATCTGAACTTGAGTCGTCTGCTGAAGCAGAGCGTAAAGAGCAGACGTGCGCTCCGCCTCGCTCAGGACTCGAAACCACTGCTCGATGGCGCTCAGCTCATCCTTAAAGTCCTGGTCGAGCGTGGCTGTGGCCATTTCCTCCAGTGTGGCCTCATACTGATCGATATCAGCGAGCCATTGTTGGGCGGCCTTCTCCATGTCATCACTGGACTGAGCCTGGTTCGCCAACGCCTGACTGAAGTAGACCTCCGACGAGGGGCGAATGCCACGCGTAGAAGGCAAAGCCGAGGCGTAGGCGCCCATGTCGGCCGACGCCCGCAAATGGTGGCCGGCCCCAATTTGGCGCGACGATGGTGGGCGGAGGGAGGAGTTGGACGCCTCTGGCGTGCTGTTCCTGTTGCCAGCAACGTTCGACATCGTGTCGTGTTGGTAAAATGTCGGGAAGGATATGGACTGCGTCTGTTAGTTGTGAATTGTTGTCTTCAGTGCCTACTTACAGTTGATAAGGTACAAAGGTTAAAGTGCGCTCGACTCCCGCAGACCCGCTGACCTCAAGGGAGTTCGGTGAGGGCTTAATCGAGGAGCAAAGAGTACATGTATCAAGACGAACACACAGTCCTTCCTGTGACTGAACGTCGTTGAGTGTGTTTTTGCCGACGCGTCGGTGGCAAAAAGTGAGGCCTGGGAGGGGGGGTTCAGCTCTGCTGCAAAGAGCCGACTGACTGCGGCCGAGATCGAGAACCTGGACTTACTCAACGGCAAGCCCCGGGCTTGATGAATGTATGCAGGAATGCAAAAATTGTGTTCGAAGTTGCACTGAGATGTGAGATACTCGAGGTGGAGATTTGCGGTAGTCAGTGACAGATGGTGGTCGAAGACGAGAGGATGTGGAGGGGGTGTGATCTGCTGGGGAGAAGTGGAGGAGGAGACAACCTGTGAATGACTGACGGAGCTGTGTGGGTCCTTGGTCGTGGCCCGTGCGTATGTGTGGCTCCTGCCGCCGCACAAACCACCTGTGGCACTGTGGCTTGACGTGCACCTGAGTTGACAGTATTGGCCTTGGGCATCAATTCGTCAGAGGAGGAAAGGGATCAATATTGTTCCCGGGGCCGGTTGTTACAGGGGGTTTTGGAGTCCAGTCTTTTGAACATCGTCCTTAGAACCCATGGAAGCAATTGGCGATAAGGCGTTTTCGAGGCTCGGCGCCTGTGAATCTACTGTCATCAAGTCCTCGAATACGTTGTAGCTATCCTAGGCCGCTCGTCCATCACCAGGCAGGAATATCTCGCAAATCGCCATCATCCACCGAGTTCATGCGCTTGAATCTCCCCATCTCTGTCCCAAGCGGCCTAAGTAGCAACAGACGTCCAATTCACCTCCGGCTAGCCTAGAGCCGAACTCATGTCCAGTTAAGCTTCTGCCCCACCGATATCTGGCACCATTGCGGGGTAGACGCTAGACGCCGTGAGACCAAGTTGGGCGGACCGTTAAGCGTTTCAACCCCGAGCTGGCGATCGCCCATGTAACCCAGGAGTATTGTCCGCAGTTTCAAGATCTGCTGTTGATCCGGGGTCGAGCCTGGCCTTATTTGACCGGGCATCCGGCCTCGGATGGTTCAGCCTGATAAGGAGGTGGATGCAGGTGACGGAGTCTGTGTCGAGGGTGGCAGCTTCACCGAGGCTCTTCGAGTCCGCCGAGATTTCACCAAGAAAAAGTTGGGCTCTGCAAGCTCCTAATATCAATAGTTGTCCAACAGCTTCCAATCCGAGGTTTTGCGGGCTCTGGAAGCTCTGAATACCCTCCATACCCCGCAGGCTTACATCGCTAATCCTTAAAATATCTCCCCGTATATAGGGCGACGGCCACCACCCTACAAACATCTCATCTGAGGTCAGCCCCAATGTCGGTTTCCCCTCCCGAAAGTTTTCATCTTGCATGCAAGTGGTTGGAGCGAGCGAGGCCATCACACCTCACCGCGCTTGATAGGCCAGCAGGCGGCCAATCGCTGTTTCCTGCAGGTGAAGGATAGTCTGTGCCACGCGGTAGTTTTCCCCCATAGGGTATCGCATCATAAGATGCGGTCTGCACTGTTCACGTGGACAGAATGCGGTGAACTGAGTTTGATACCACTGTACACGAGCCCAGACCGCACTTCAAGAGGGAGGGAGAGGTCGCTCTAACTACGAGGTACAGAGGCCGCCGATTGCCTTGCCCATCAATTAGCTCCTGAAACAAGCCAGATAGCCACCGGTCACTGCACCCAACCGGAATATATGACAAGGCTGCAAGTCGGCGAGGCGCGGCGGACGAAATCGCGGTCTAATCAACTATCCTGCCGTGACTGCCACGTGCGCTGATTGGTGGAGGCCACGCATGCAGGTTTGTCTTTGGGAGACTCAAAAGGTTGTGGCAGCCCTGGACAACAAAGACAGCCGAGCAAGGGGCCATGACTTTTTCGGGTAGCCTTTCGTCCTTTCCCCCACAAAATTCAACCGAAGCAATATATGAGCAGGCGACGGACTTTACACAGAACCCTTCACTTTCCCCCACCTCTCTCGCATTGCTGCCCATTTCAAAAGAAAGGACCTAGCCTTGCATATTCGACATACTGACCATTGCTTGCTACAATTGCACAACTAACACCGCAGGTTTTACGCTCCCATCTGAACAAGCTTCTTCCCCAACTCAGCTCTTCGTCATCCTCACACATCCGTCGCCATGTCACAAACCGAGCCTAGCACGTCACCTTCTCAGGACCCTGTGAAGCAGGAAGAAAAGAAGCCCGATTATCCTCTCTCGCGCTCGTTGTCGGCGGGGCGGGGAGCAAAGCGGTCCAGTAAGTGCTTGCATTCACCACCCCACTGCTCCGCAGTCGGCCGGAGTTTTTCCTCCTGCAAACTCAAACCCCACATCTCCCACCTTTTCCACAACCGCCTTCACGTGTCAAACCATCCAACATGGCTGACCCATCTTCCTCAGGAACGCAATCGCTCCCGCCGCCGAGCTTGCCGCAGCTTGTTGCGGAACAACACACTCCGATCCCGTCGAACGACAAGGACACGCAACGTCTGATTGTCGTCCTCTCCAATGCGAGTCTCGAGACTTACAAGGCCGCCAGCAGTGGACGCGGTCCCGGATATAGAGACGAGAAGTACTCGCTTCTCAACAGTGATGAGCATATCGGTGTTATGAGGAAAATGGGTCGCGACATCAGCGATGCGCGTCCAGATATCACCCACCAGGTCTGACTGGTTTCCCCGCCCGTCTTGCGCGCTGCTAAAAAAAAGACAGTGTCTTCTCACCCTCCTCGACTCCCCCATCAACAAGGCGGGCAAACTCCAGATTTATATCCACACGGCGAAGGGTGTCCTGATCGAGGTCAACCCGACCGTCCGCATTCCCCGCACCTTCAAGCGTTTTGCTGGTCTTATGGTGCAGTTGCTGCACCGGATGTCGATTCGCTCGGTGTCGTCTCAGGAGAAGCTGCTGCGGGTCATCAAGAACCCGATCACTGACCACCTCCCGCCAAACTGCCGCAAGGTTACGCTGTCGTTTGAGGGTCCAGTTGTCCGGGTCAAGGACTACATCCAGACTCTCGGCCCGAAGGAGAGCATCTGCGTGTTTGTCGGCGCCATGGCCAAGGGCAAGGACGACTTCGCGGATGGTTTCAAGGACGACACCATCTCCATCAGCAGCTTCAGCCTGAGTGCCAGCGTGGCATGCAGTAAGTTCTGCCACGCCGCTGAGGACGTATGGGACATTATCTAGGCAACCCCCCCACCCCCTATAATTGACAACAAACGGTAGGGGGCGAGAGGATACACCGGATGCTGCGGGCCGATCTGATCGCAACATCGGGTGCCGGCGCGGGCTTCACTGGGACCTCTTCGCCAGCGTCGGTCTCTGGGGACTTTGGACTGTTTTCGCAACAAGACATGAAAAAGCCTTCAACAGACTGATTTTTCCTTTTTCTTTTTCTCTTTGATCGCGGCTGACTTGCCCTGCGGCTATTCAACAATGCCGCGGGGTATAGATAGCAGGTTGGGGGGAAAGGGGGAGGGAAGATGGTGCTGGGGAGGAATGGTTCTGGGAGTTTGTCGTCGACGAGCCGGACGAAGCAATGATACCCCGTTATGGACCCTGATGCTTTCGTGTGCCAGTGCCTAGCCCTGTTTTTGGACATTACTCTGGATATTGGAAGGTGGAGATTGGTAGGTCTCCGCCTACTTGCGAGCTCGAGTCTGGCTGATGGGTAGGTCTCTGCCCACTTCCTCGTCTCAAACCTGGCTGATGGGCACATCTGCAGTCTCCCATGCCAGCAATCTTCCAACCCAACGCGGTATTTATCCAGCCAACGGCGGCGAGCATCGCGTTCTCGTTGCTTTCTTCTATCTACGCCCCGCCGTCCAGACCGTTCCGCGATGTTGAGATACGCATCCCACGTGGGGGCCCGTCCGTCTTACTTGAGACCGGGATCGTGGAATTGGAATGCACGTCACGCTCGCTCGCATGGATATGTAGCACGGAAGCAGCAGGGCGCAGAACACAGAACGCAGAACGCAGGGAAAGCAACCCAAACGGCCCTTGTGCGTCGTCCGATGCTGGCCGTTGGCCGCGTGTCGGCTGGGCGGCACGGTCTGGGCGGAGCTGACTGTGTCCCGCCGCTGCCGCCGATTATCTAGCTTGCCGGGGAGGGGATGGAGAGGGGTTGTGATACGTGAGGTCGTGATGAGGGGTAGGGAGGCGGGGTTGGGGGTGTGAATGGTGGGGTGATGGTGGAGGGGCGGGGATGGGGGGGGGGGGGGGGAGGTCATAGGGCTGCTATGGTATGCGAGTTTGGCTACGGGTAGGGTCGGCGCGGTGCTGGGTAAAAGCAAAGATGGTGCCCAAGATGAAGGGGATTGCGTGCGCAGGGAATGGGTATGTTCTGCGCGTCACTGAAATGGGTCTGCTCTGCGCGTCACTGAGATGGGTCTGCTCCGCACGTCACCGAGATGGAATCCGCGGCCGGTGGCGAGAGTCGTGGACTTTTTTGGTGAGCGCGCAGAGTGTGGGAGTTATTTCCTGCACGATGATGCCGACTCTCGAGAAAATTTTCGTAGAGCTGCTGGTGGGTTGGTTGATACTGCAGCGGGGAGGGAAGAGGGGCTATTTGTAGCTTCTTGCTTGCAACGTGCTGTCCGCGGGACAGACATATACGGATTGGGAAGGTGAATGAGGGAGCTGTAAGATTCGCGAGTGCGTGGGGAGATATCATATTCTGCATACACACTGATGCGATGCTGGAGCGGAGTGGTCCTCGTGGTGCAATGCTAGACCACAGCTCGCTGCGCCCGCTGATTGGAGCCACATGCCATGCTCCTTGACGGGGTGCCAGCGCAGATGAGGCAAGCGCGGCGAAGGTTTTCGATGGTACGTAGGCGCTGCAGCGTTGCAAGGCAGGCCGAATACATGAAGTACACGACTACGGGCGGTACTTGCCTCTTGCCCTCTTACCTTTTGCCTTCATTCTCCTCCCATGGGCTGTTTTGGAGTGGGTGGTGAAGTGGTCGTGAAGTGGTGAAGCGGGGAACGAGGCGGACGATACGTATCCCGCCACTCTCGCCTGATCTCGACTGCAGTCCCGAAACCCCCCGTTCAGCGGGCCGGACATGGATCGGGTCTGGCCACCGGCTGGTCACGGTACAGCGAGGCGACGACGGAGCAGAGCCGCGGGACTTTGCTGGAGACGGAGTGTTTCGCTATCTCGCACGGCGCTGCAGATCTGAATGGCCGCCTTGAGGACGGGAGGTGGATGGAAGGGAAGTGGGACTGGTGGAGAAGATGCAGGCTCGCGGAGGGAGAGCTGCCGCCTTGCTGGCTGGCGGGTGTGCGGAGGGTGGATTGGACTTGGTATGGTGTGTTTCAACCTCTCGGGGGAGGAGGAGGAGGGACCGACTGGCTGTGGAGCAATGATGGGATGTAGTGGAGATACTGGTCCGATAATGGCGAGGAAGGGATCTGGGATGACGTGAAGCAACGCTGCTCAACGCTCAACGCTCCCTCTCCCCTTCGCGCTACGTCCTTTGTGCTACATCCAAGTCCGCGAGGCAGCGCGACGCAGGTTCATCCCGCATACTCTGTGCATACCGACGTACTCTGTACTACCCCCAGTGCATAGCGGAAGGCCCCCCCCCGCCTGCCGCCGCCATCGCTCCTCGCCATGCATCCCGCCTACGTGTCAAGCGAGCGGTGCGCGGGTTGGACGTGGCACGCTGCGAGGCGGGCCTGGGGACGGGGGGTGTTGGTTAGTTTCGTGACGGCGGCGGGGGGGACTAATCGGGTGCGAGGGGAGGGATGGGTGGTAAATGGATGGATGGAGCGATGGGGAGCGGTTTGGACACCTCACGCTGCTTGTTCTAATGCACGTGTGGTGGAGACGTGCGGGTTGAAGGGGTGAGCGTCAAGCATGCTCTCCGCTCCTCGAGTATATCTTGCGCGTGAGCCCGCCTGGGCCGTGTAACCGGTCTTTCTGTTTCCCGTTTGATGCTTTTGTTATAAGAGACGGTGGTGATTGAGAAAAGAATATATTCCCGCTTGCTGCTGTTGTATCACCCCGCTACGTACCGTTGTACACTCCCCACCATCACACCAACTGCTGTACCATCCCCCGCTCTATCACACTCCCGACCACCGCGGCCATGGCCTCCCCCATAGGCCTGACCGTCTCGCACCTCCCCACGGCCACCTCCTTCTTCCTCGCCGCCCTCCAGCCGCTGGGCTACCGCTTCGTCGGCCGGTGGGGAAACCAAATCGGCTTCGGCACCCAACATGAGGCGGCCGAGTTCTTCCTGGCGCAGGATCCGAATGGGTACGCACTTTTGGTTCATTCCATCCTCTATGAAATCATATCCCGATCCCTCAGTTCTGGCAAATCCTTTCCCACATTCCCATCCCTCCAATCCGGACCATTTGGATAGAAACCTCCAACTAACACCCACCAAGCCAAAACACCCACCTAACCTTCGCCGCCCCCTCCCGCACCTCAATCAGGGAATTCTACACCGCCGCCCTCACAGCAGGCGCAACCCCCCAAACAACACCCACCTCCCAACACAGCACCTTCACTGCCTCAATCCGCGACCTAGACGGGAATATAATCGAAGCCACCCTCCCGGACACAGAACCACCACCAGCGCAAAGCCGCATCCTCTCCGCCCGCCCCGCAACCCCGCACCCCCCCACCCTCGCCCCCTCCACAACCCTAACCCTCGACTCCCTCGCCGCGGCCGCCCACGCCCTGACACGCAACAACACCACCCCCGGCACCCTCACCCTCCCCGCCGCCCAAACCACAGCCTCCCCGCCGAAACCGGATATATCCACCAAAACCCTAGTCGGCACAATCCTCGGCGCCGCCGCCGGCGCCGCCGTCGCGTATGCCATGTGCAAGGGCGACGAGGCCTCGCGCCAACAACATCCGGATCTCGCCCTTGCCTACCCGGCCCCTCACCCATCCATGCCGGAGCGTCGCGCCTCTGAGCCCGCCCGTGCGATAGCAGCCCAGGCAAGCCAGGCCGTCGCCCATATCTTCCCGGAGCTTGCAGCCGCGGCGCATGCAGCCGGGGGATATGCACCTGCTTACGTCGCTGCACCGAGGCAGCTTGAGCCGGTGCAGACGCGGGCTATTGAGGCACCGCCAGCGCCAGCGCCAGCGTCGGTTGCCCCGAGTCGGGCGTCGCAGTATCAGCAGCCAGTGTACGCCGAGCCGGCGCAGTACGAACCTAGCACAGCAAGCCGCCGCGCACCCGCGCCGAGTGACGCCGGGAGATCGAGGGCAGGCAGCAGTGCCAGCCAACGGACGGAGCGCCCGAGCCGGGGAGATGGGGCGAGCACGCTGGTGAGCGGTTTCGAGGGGGAGGAGTACGGGGAGCTCGAGCCGGAGCACAGGCACCGGGACAGCGACCGGCGGAGCAAAGCCTCGAGCTCGCACGGCCACCGGGAACGGGATGACCGCAGCAAGATCTCCGGCTCACACGGGCACCGCGATCGCGACGACCGCAGCAAAGGCAATGTGGCCGGCAGTTCGACGAGCTCCCGGCGGGGGAGTAAAGTTGCCAGCCCGGCGCATGCACCGAGTTTGGAGCGGATTGCGGAATATGATTTCCCAGATGTGCGGCAGGAGGGGTGGGAGGGGGGGTATGGGAGTGAGAGTGACTCTATTGCGCCGAGTGATAGTATCAGCAATGCGGGGAGTGAGAGGAGGAGGTTGAGGCGGAGGCGCAGGAGTGGGCATGGCACTCACGAGAGCAGTGCCGGCACGTCGGTTTCGAGGCGAAGCGAGCGGTCGGAACGGTCGGAGAGAAGCGAGAGGTCGGAGCGGTCTGAACGGACGGAAAGGCCAGAGTCCCACCGCCATCACTCCTCCCGTCACTCCACTGTCTCGAAACAGAGCAGCCGGCACCACGACAGCGGTTCCCGGCACCACACCCACGACCGCGACCGAGTGGAAGCGAGCCCACCCCCACCATCTACCTCCTCCCGGCGCAAACACCGCTCGTCCTCCTCCACGGCTCCCAGCGAGGCCCCGAGTGTCAGCACTCTCACGCCGGGTAAATACCGCCGCTCGAGCGGCAGCGACGAGCGTGTGCGTGAGCGCCCAATGGAGACCAGTTCCTCAAGCTCACGCTCATCGCGTGGCAGTGGCGGGTCCTCCGCGCCCAGCCGCCGAAGCTCAGGGGAGTTGCCGGAAGGCGCGTACGAGGTCCGCGGCTCGGCGATTGCGCCGCCCATCGGCTCGGATGGGATGGCTCCCGTGAGGGCGATCACGGAGAGTTTGATTGCGGGGGATAGCGGGAGTGGTGGTAGGGTCGGAGAGCGGTTCGCGGGGCAATTGCCTATCCGCATGGCGCCGGGAGGTGGGATGGGGACGAGGGAGGGACGCGGTGTGAGTGCTGGGTATTATGCTTGAGGAAAGTTGCATGAGGAGGTGTTCGGGTGCTGTTTTTGTTTGTTTCGGGAGTTGGGTAGAGCATTGGTGGCTGTTTTCATGAGATTCATGCGCGGATTGATGTGTGGATAATGTCTTGATGGATACCTGGGTGGACGGCATGGACAGGACGAAGATATGAGTCTGCATTGCATCTCTTTGGCGCGCGGGCTTTCACGCGGGAGGGCGATTCGATTCAGATCTGATACAATGAAGCATTACTACTGTATCTGACGATATATATCTCCTAGGACTCTCGAGGGGCGGATATTTCACTTACTGCGCACTTTCAGCATTTCACGTTCTCTCCCAAGACCAAGTAGTAATGAAAGCATAGACTTGACACTTACAATCGCTCCAGTGTGAAGTGAAAGGTTGACAGAAGAAGAGAGTCAAGAGACGCTCGCGACTAAATACGTCATGTAGCAAATGTCGTCCGATGCTCCTTCCTCCCATCGTGAGCACATTACTTCATATACGCCTTGTATGCCACGTCACTTCCCAAAAGTGATATGCTCCTTTTAACATTAAGTATGATGCCTTGGTACCATACATGCCTCAATGCCCTGTTGCCTCATGTGCCCACATCATCAGGGGCAGCTATTTCACCTTCGCCACTTTAGCATCTCACATTCTCTCTCTCTCGCAAGAACAAACCCACTAGAGTAGCATACATCATTCATCTATAATCAACAAGCTATGTATATCCCCATTCTCACTCAGCCTCGAATGCCAAACAGAAACAAAACGCCCCCCAAAACACCAATCTTCCCCCCAAATTCCTCCCCTAAACCCCATACCTAGCCTTCAACTCATCCAACTCCCTCTGAAACGCATCCATATCGCGGAGCACATCCGCCGCCGACTGGCCATCTCCACCACCAACCCCAACCCCATCCACACTCCCCCTCCCCTCCCCCCTAACCAAGTCCACACTCCCCCTCCTCCCCTCCTCCCCCTCTTCCTTCCTACTACTCGTAACCCTCCTCGGCGGCGGCGGCGGCGGCATCCCCGCACCCCCACCGCTTACTCCACCATTGTTCACTCCAGCAACCCCCCTCAAACTCCCCGCCCTCGAACTTCCCGGACTCCCCTCAAGCTGACTCCCGCTCCTATTCCGCGCCGGCACAGGCGGTGGAGGCGGGCCCCCGGCACGCCGGATACTAGCCGCGCGCTCAGGCTTCTCCCCTCCGGCTATCGACACATGCGAACGGCGAGCGCGGGGCGGAGGGGGTGGCTTAGGTGTAGAAGTCGGCGGGGCAGAGGCCGAGGGCACCAAGGCTGACGGAACTGAGATCGGGGGCGAGGCTAAGGCGGGTGGTGAGACTACGGTCGGGGTCGCCTCGGTGTCGCTTTCGGCTCGGCTTTCCAGCGCCAAACTGCTGCGTCTTGGCTCGGTCGGGGTCGGAGCATGGGCCTCGTCATCAGCCACGCTACTGACAAACGACCGCGCGTCGTCGCCCATTGAGCGGCCCGTGCTGCTGCGGGCACGGGCGGGTGTTGGAGCATGGCTTGTGCGGCGGGCAAGGGGGATTGGTGGAGGACGAGGAGATGGCGGTGTGTCGGCTTGAGGTGGAGGAGCGGGTGCGGGGGAGGGAGGGGTTGGCGCGGGGAGGGCGTCGGGTGCTTTTTCTTTTCCTTTCTCTTTCTCTTTTTCGGTTTCTTTTGCCTTGTCCTTCTCCGGTGGGCGGGGTGGTTCGTCCTTAGGGGTGGAGAGCGAGTCCTCGCTCGCGGGCCGAATCGGCGGCGGAGGAGGGAGTGGTTTATTAGTCGACACCCGCGCAGGCGCAGCAGGGCGTGTTAGCGTCGGCGCGAAGTCATCGAAAGACACGACCTGCGGTCCGGATGTGAGCGCTTTGCCGTGCCGGCGTTTCGGAGGTGGAGGTTTGGGGCGCGGAGTTGTTGGGGCAGGAGATGTGAGGGGTGGAGAGGTTTGAGATGGAGGCGGAGAGAAAGGTGCGATATGTGAGGGGATAGACGATGTGACGTTGGGTGAGGCGAGGGTTGGTGGAGGGGAGGTATGTTGTGAATATGACTCGGCTCGTGATAGTGATGTGCGTGATGTTGGCGACGCGAGGGCGAGGGGCGGCGATGTTAGCACCCGGCTCGGCGACGCAGCCGCTCGTGTCGGCGAGGCACGCGCTGGCGAGGTGGCTGCTCGGACCGGGGACTCCTGATAGCGCACCGGCGAAGCCGTCCGCTCGCCTCTGTCGCGGACATACTCGCCGGACGCGCGCGGTGTACCGATGAAAGGGCGGGAGACTCCGTCGAGGCGGATAGGTTCGTCGGACTCGTCGTCGGAGCTAGTCTCGCTGTCGGGGGTCAAGCCATGCGTTGCTTCCGTGACCGACGTCAACGCCGATGCCAACCTAGCGCCCGATCCCGTCTTCGCCGTCTCCTTGCCCGTGCCCTGGCCAGCCATGAGCATAGCCGCAAAGCCATCAACATCCAAACTCGCCCTCGCCGCTTTCTTCCGCTCGAACTCAGCCTTCCCAGCAGTATCATCGGCATCCAGCCCCCCCTTCCCCTTCTTGCTGAACGGATTGAGCTGCAACACCAACGGCCTTTCATCCCGCTCATCCCCCTCACTCCCCTCACTCCCACTCTCCCTCCCAAACGGATCCGGAACCTCACCCCCCCCCTCATCATCAAACCCAAACCCCTTCCTCGCCGGCGTCCCAGGCCTCCGCTTAATCCTCGCCCCCCTCTCCCCCCCCTCCTCCCGTATCGGCTCCTCAATCCGCACCTTCTTCGACTTATCCGCCTCGATCCGCAGCTTCCCCAAGGCAGCATCTATGCAAACCGCGTCAGCAAATCCCCTCAAACCCGCCCACACAAAACGCACCCTGCCCCGCCTCCCCCGCCCCCCTACGAAACGGATTATTCGAGCTCATTCGCAAAACAAGGCCTCAGCGCTCGCGCAACCATGGTTCGCGCTTGCTAGGCAGCGCGGGGCCCCGGTTGCCTCACTCCCCACTCCCAACGCGAGCGGGCGTGGTGTGCGGGACCTTTGTGGAGAAGCAGATGGAGAGAAAGAGTGGGCGCGTGTGTATTCAACGTGATGCGGGGCGTGCGTGGGGTGGAGAGAAGGAGAGAACGGAGGGGAGTTGAGCGGGCGTCGTGCGTGGCAGACGGACCCACGTCGGTCATCGGAGGGGCGTGCAGCCACAAGCTTGCAGGGCGTGCCAAGACCAGACAGGGAGGAGGAAGCTGGTGGGGGAGGGGGTCAGCAGCTTATCGATTAGGAAGGTCAAGCAAGATCAGAAATCAGAGGAGACCTTAAATTAAGATCGTCTCCCACCATCCCCATGGCTCTAACTACAATCACTAATGGCCACTTGCCGCATCCGAGTTATCTGGGAATATTCCATTACGTCGTGCTTCGTGGCCTACGAATACGGATGTATCATACACAACTCCATAACGCTCGACCCACACCACGCAATTTCAATCCTTACGCCAGCCCGCTCTCATTGCAATTCCCATTCCCATTCCCACTCCCCATGCCGTATGTGAGGAAAAAGTGAGCTATTATCATTACGTCGTTGAACCACCGGGGAAAAATGCGCCAGACCCAGACTCCAACAAGCCCGTGAAATGCAATTTACCACAGTTGGACATGCTGAAGAGTTGGGCATGCAAAAAAAGCAAAGGGGTATATTACAGCGGAAAACCAAAGACTATGTCCGAAACCGCCAGCTGGACAGACTCGGAGTGCGGTAGTTGTAGAGCATTCGAAAGCGATGGCCTAATCAGTTACCATTGCCTTCAGGGCGTGGCGCCGCATTCGCCAGTGGATTGGGGTTCGAGGGCACAAGATCGGACCGAAAGGCAAAAGAGTATGATGGTAGATTCACTGGCGGAAAGTGAACAGGGGTGTGACGATACGGCGACGGCTGTAGGCTGGTGTGCGGGGGCGACGTCGGTACGCGGTACGGGGGAGGCAAGGACATATGTGGCTGGTAAGTGAAGGGGCTTCCAGGTGGCATCCGGTGCGGCTGATGGTGAAAGACGTCAGGGTTCGAAGGAGGGGGACCCCAATGCCTCCAGGCCTCCATTCCAGAGACGCTGGGAAGATGCGGAAGAGCTTCGGACGGACTGGCGCCGTACACGCTGCTGCTCCACCAATGTCCAGATACAGGCACAGGCGTGTATACACTTGGCTCCACCGGCTGGACTGCGGGACGCTGATCACTCGATACGGTTTGAGTCGCTGGTTCACGGCGTTGAGCTTGCTGTTGAGGTTGAGGTTGATGCTGAGTTTGGGTTTGGACTTGGGTTTGAGCTTGTGTTTGAACCTGGTACTGAGCGTGTTGTCGAGCTTGAGCACCAACGTCAGTCGGGATGTTTGTTTCAGACGACCGAGGGCCAAACGAAACTGTGACATCGACAGACATAGTTGCGCTCGGAACCGGAGGTACCGGCACATACTCACCGGGGTAGCGCCCATCGGAGAAGCTCGAGGCCGGCCCCGGTGCCCATTGTTGCGGGCCCGCAGATTGCTGCGATGATGGGGCCGGCTGTAGCTGGGGGAAGCCGTTCGGCCCCCACATGTGCGCAAACGGCGGAGCGAGCCCAATCTGGTAGTGGGCCGTGGCGTGAGGCTGGGCCATCAGGATGAACGGAGCCGGGATCTCGCGTACCTGCTGCTGCTGCTGCTGCTGCTCCTGCTGGCGCTCCTGTTGGATTTCCGTCTGCTCGACCTGCTGGACTTGCTGCCAGAACACGGGAGTCGGAGGCATGCCGAAGTTCGAATATTGCAAGTTGCGACGATTCTCCTCGGCCCGAGCTGCACGGATCTGGGTCAGCGTGCGTGCGTTTTGATGTGGGAAGCGGCCCATACGCGTCGGGATGTGCGGGCGCGGACGAGAGACCCTAGGGCGCTTCGACGCGCGACTGCCGGCAGCGCCGTTGTCGCATGTAAGCCACATCAGCTGATCCTCGTCCCACAGCGAACGGCACATCGGACACTTGTCAGTGTTGCTGGTGTTGCTGCTGTGAGGACCAGTAAACCATTCGATGAGACACGACTTGTGGAAGTTGTGGCCACACGTCGTCTGGCAGTAGAGAATTTCATTCTTCTCGGGTTCGTACGGCTCCCAACACACGGGGCAGTCACCTTCGATCGGCTGGCGCCGATGCGCAGGCTGCGGAGGAGGCTGATTCTTGCGGTTGGCACAACGCCTTGAGGGGTTGGGGTTCAACGGCGGGGAGCTGTAGTTCGCAGCACGCAGCGGAAGCGGTGCTGGCGGCATATGAGTTTGAGGGGGCACTCCCGACATATTGGGCATCGAAAGCATGTCGTACGACAAAGGAGTGCCATGAGCGTGTAGAGGAGACCGGTGCCGCTCGTCCAGGCCGGATCCGATCCAGGGCGTGTGAGCAGAGAAGTCGTCAAAGTGCTCGAGTGGAAGCTGGTCACTCAAATCTCGGTCGGTGTTGTCGAGCATCATGTGGCGGCGGGAAAGAGCAGCAAAGTCGGACGTCGTCGGATTCCTCAAGTCGTCAGGCCAGCGGCCACGCTGTTGGTTCTCCATGGCAGGAGAGGAGAACTTGCTGCGGGCGCGGGTGGTGAAAGTGGCATATGCCCAGCGGGAAGCGCTTAGGCTGCGAGGTCGCAAAGCCGCGGATGAACCGGAGCGAACAGTGGAGAAAGGCGGCGACGATAGAGCGGGGAGAGACAGAGGGGGAGGGTGGGACGGACAAGACTAAATAGTCGATGCACGGCACACGGCAAGCTAAATAGTCGCGGACACGGTGAGCGGGTTTGGAGCGAAAGGACCCAGTAGACAAGCGACCGGCGTTTCTAGCGAAAGGGCGCAGGTTGGAAGCAGTTGATCGGTTAGGATCCAGGCCACACGCGCATGACCGACCTTAATGCATCGATCGGTAGGGGACCTTCTGGGTGAATCAGCAGGCAAACCGGTGTAGCGACCAGCGCGGGAGATAATCACTTTGCAGTCTCACTGACGAGTTGGACGCGAAAAGCGACGTCGGGTGGCGGGGAAGCCCTCGACGCTGGCGTTGCAGACGGCTGCCGTGTACTTACGGACTGGGGTTGTACTGGGGGAAACAAGAGCGACGGGGGAAGTTGGTTGTCTGCAAGCTATCGATAACTACGAGTGGGGTGGAGGAGAGGGGGTGGGTGCGCGAGAGGAGGGACGAATGACGAGTGGGCTTGGAGGGGCAGTGGTGGTAGTACTGTGTGGTGGTCGTGGTGGAGGCGTGGAGATGGTGGAGGAGAGCTCGCAGTGGAGAAAGCAGTGGAGTGAGAGAGTGTTTTGCAAGCTGGTGGAGAGAAATAGCGAGAGGTTTTCGGAGGTTGCGAAGGAAGGAAGAAGAAGGAAGAAGACAGTGGGAGGGTGGCCTGCGGGGGGTGGTTAATTGAAGAACACAAACCTAGGGCGTGCGAATTGCAGTGCAAGGCAGAGAGTGACAGAGTGAGGGGTGGAGGGATGGAGGGGGGAAGGAGGCACGGTGGTGCCAGCATGCGGCCGACAGCGACGAGAAACGAACTGACGAGACCGAAGAGCAGACCCGAACAAACAAGATGAGACGAGTGAGGGCAAAAAGGACCAGACCTGGCTGGTGAAATGGGGAAGCGATGGATGCATGGGATGGCGTGGAACCGGATGCCGATAGGTGAGAGAAAAAAATAAGGCGAAGGAAGGCAAAGGCAAAGAGGCTGGCGTCAAGGGCAAAGACAAACTCGGAGCTAAAAGGCCTGGCGAGACTGTGACAAGCGACAATAAGCGGGATGCTGATGGTGGCCGCCAGCAACTGAACAGGAGCGGAGAGAAAGAGACAAGCCGAGACGAGAGAGCAGAAGAGCCAGGCAAACAGAGGCACAGGTCGGGCCGGGCTACTTGGGGGTGCTTGGGATAGGCCTTACCAGAGTGGTTTTGGAGGGGCTAGGAGGGGGAAGAGCAGGAGGGGTGTGCTTGCCTCACTTCCCCGTTGGTGGTGATGGTGGACGGAAGTCGTAACCTTAGATGCGAAGTCGTTGCAGTTCCAGTGGGTAGTTCTAATGCCGGTAGTTCTAGCAGCTGGGTCCTGTCCAGTCTACCCGTACCTACCACAGTATCATAATGCTCTGGCTCTTGCTCTGGCTCTGGCTCTGGCTCTCAACGGATACCCTATTGGCTCAGGACTTGTACTTTGCACTCCGCATGCATTTGGTCAGGCTTGCAACTCTCTCGCCTGCTCCCTCGCTCGATTCGTACTCGATCCAAGAGTCGTGGCACAGCGGGGTGAGGGGTGGCGGTAGTGGCAGATGGAGAAGACGAGGATAGATGGACTGGGGGGTGTTCAGCGTGATCCGAACAAGCCAGAGGTAATCAAGTGGGGTTGGGATGCGTATGGAATGGGGATCATATGGAGGTGTTTACGGTCGGCGTTATCCTCGGAATGCGAAGGTAAGTGGGTTGTCGAGAGTTGAGTGAGACGAGGCGAGATGAAATGGGGAATGGGGACAAGGTGGAACAGCGGGCGGACCCATGGAAGCAGACTCAGCTAGAACTGTATACGTACGTAGGAGATTGAAGCCATCTCTTCTTATACTGCATTTCGCCAGATATCATGGAAAAGCGGGACAATAGAGTTTCATTGATCGGTGTGCTGTTGTGCCCGTTTACCGCGATCCCCTTTCCTCGTCACCAGTTCCGTATAAATGGCCGGCTTTTCTCGTGGCCATCTTTTCTGGTGTCCATTCGGTGTGACCTCGACGGACTTTTACCGTACAGTTCCTAATAGTTCTAGTACGTTGCGTAGTCGTCCAGCTGCACACGTATGCCCTACATACGTATGCTCCCCCATACCCACCGTCCCATCAAGCGGTCCGCTGCGTGAACGGCACACGAGCTCGGCGGCTCCCTTGCCTCTCCGCCAAAAGGCGGGATAGGAGGAGCGTCTTGCAGCGTTGCAGCGTCGCAAGCTCGCAGCTTCCTTTGGGGCCTTGCAACGCAGGGTTCTAGACTCGTGTGCCGTCGTGGCTGCGTTTTCCGCCTCCCGCCGTCACCTCAGCCGTCCGCCGCTCGCATTCCGACCCAGGGCTTCCCGAAAAAGTCGTGGCCGCCCTCCTTTGGTGAACGGTGCATATAACTCAGCAAAAGCCAGGCGGAGAGTGGCTACGACTTTTTGAGGCAGCGTTTTGGACGTTGGGGGTGCACGGGCTGGATGCCTTGACGCAGCCTTATTGCCTGTTGGCGCACGACTTCATCTCATACCCGTCTCGCCTTCTCATCCACAACATCACCTCAATACCCTACCAACGTCAATGGCAACGATGGCACCGCATATCGGCATGTTACACACCTTCAAGCATAGCTACTTGCAACCTGACTAGTCTGCACCGCCCTCATCGCCCCCACAGGAAACATTCGGAAACGACGCCCGGTCCCCCTCAGCCTTGGCTCCTTATCCCAGGCTCTCCCAGGCTCCCAGACTCGTTTATCCCTCGTCCGCCCGTCCTCCGGCCCGCCGACCGACCCGGGATCCTGCGTCCCTGCCGTTATCACTCTCGCTATTCGCCCAGGGGACCGAAGCCCGGACCGCCGGACCCAGCCACGGGACTACTCCATTTCGGAACTATGCATGCCGCTGCATTGATGAGAGTTCTATGTTTGAGAGAGAAGAAAGTCCGCAGCCGTAGGGATATCGGCGCCCGCACTCGGCATTGAGCGTCGTTCCCGTTCGACAAAGGCATTCAAGGGCCTCAGGAAGCCATCCTCCAGGCTAATAGATCATAGGCTTGGCACGTGCAGTGGCTACCATGTAAAGTGAAGCGTTTGAAAAAGGACAGTGAAAGGAAGAGAGTTGATAGGCCTCACAGAATGAATACATGATGTCGTCCAGTGCTCCTTCCTTCAGCCATGAGCATACCTCGTGCCTGCCTCCATCGTGCGCACATATCGTCATGTGCGCCTTCCGTTGGCATGCGCCTTCCCCAAGAGTGGTGTGTCCCTTCCCCAAGGGTGGCATGCTCCTCCCCCAAGAGTGGCATGCTCCTTCCTCCCGTAGACAGAGTTTGGATACTTAAGGCCTTTAAGCTTTTTCTCCATCTCTTCACAACCAGGCTGTTCTCGTCATCGACTTGTCCTCTATTCTGGAGAGCCTCGCGACTCTCTCCCTTTCATTGCATTTGTCTCATTCTCCACTTTATACCGTAGCCTTTGCAGGTGTGAAAGCTTGGCTTCCATTATCATCACTTAAAGTCATCACTCAAAGTCACCACTCAAAATCACCACTCATGGTGAGGCTCTTGTCCAAGGGGTCTTCGAGGCCTTCTTCCAAAATGAAGGCATGCAGTCCCAATTTCGACCTGCCCGCTCCCGCCGTCTCCGAGAGAGACTGGATCTTCATCCAAAACTTCCACCGGGCCAACGCACCGTACCTTCGGCCTCGTTATGCTGCACCGCCACTTCGATCTTGCGCCTCGCGCCTTGATCCAGCATCCAAGCGTTACCGTCGGACAGACGAAGTCGGTTGAGACAGCACTTGACGATGGTGCCATCGTTCCTGGACCAGACAATCCCTCGCCGGCTGCCTAACCGCCAACCGGCCAACATGGACCAACACCACAGCGGCTTGCTGCGCCTTGGGACGAAGAACAGTGGGCCATTTGGTATTAGAGAATCCCTCTATGAACCTTCAATAGGTATTTTGTCGATACCTATGGCGCAAACTCGGCCTCAAACGCGAAAAGACAAGGTGTTGCCAGCGTCATCTTCACCGACGAGAAGTTGGCTCACTACCGTGGGACCGCGACACCTTGGGAGGGAGTAGTCACCGGCATGAAGGGGAGCAGTGGGAAGAAGAAGTGGAGGCTTGGACCTGGAACGCTGCTGGAAAGAAGGAAGTGTGGGATTCGAATGTTGCCTCTTGGAACGTCATACTCGCGAAGATCAGCGGACAGAGGGCCATCGTCGACAGATCGTTGTTCACTTGCGCCATGGTGAGGCTCCTCCGCCCCTAGCCCGCCATGTGGGCTTTCGACGACGATGGGCTACTCAAGCCCACCGAATTCTTCTATTTGGAACACCCCGATCCTCCCCTTTCCCGGGAAGCCCTCGAGTTCGTCACAAAGTTCAAGAAGCTCATCGACAGGCTCGGGCTTAGCAAAGTTGTCGGGCTTGTACGGTTTCCTGGCCCGGAGTTCAAGGGCTCCTGCGAGATTACTCGGGGTCGGGCCAACACCTCCTCGCCTAGATGATGTATGGCAAGACCAGAGTTGCTATGACTCGGCAAGAGTTTACTAGGCTCTAGGAGGAGCATAACGAAGAAAGGCAAGTGTTGCTGCTCCATCGTGCATTTTCTAATACGCTTATATAGCTGGCCGCGTCTTTCGTGCAATAGCGTATGCCAGCAGGGGACAATAATTCACCACCCATCGCCGGTGCACGAAGCTGTTGTTTCAGCAATTAATAGTGCATTTCAGAGTGTCCCCCGCACTTATGCGGATGTCCAGAGACGTAAGCGATGACCCTTCCTTCGAATTTTGCGACATCATCGCTGGTATATAAGCTTACAATGAATGAATAGTACCCGGCGGGGCCAAAGAGCATCCCTACAATTTGGTACCTCGAGGAAGACATGTTTAGGCGCGGATGCGAATGCATCTGAAATGACAACGGGTTCGCGGTCATGCTGCTTGGCGGCAAGCGTCAGACCCACAACCTTGCTGGTGAGCAGGAAAAGTGTCGCAAGGACCATCAAAATGATGCACGACTTGCTAGAAAAAACCTGACCTCCAAGTAAAGATCGGCATCTCTGAACTCCACAAGCTTCGGACGTTCCTTTGCGAGCGTGATGTTCGCTTTAGCATCAAGGCCTTGCACTTGATGTTTACGAGCGCCACTACTCTTATCACTGCCAACATCACTACACCCAGCCGATCTGAAGAGCATGTGGTGTATGACACCATAGGTTGCATGACGCCATGTGATGGAAGGTATGATACAGTGTATCGTCGCGACGAATGGATGGCCGGGTGCCTGAAACTTCAGGAAGAAGCTAAACAGCGCCAGCGAGAGCCTTCCATTTCTTCTAACGAAGGGCCTTACGCCCGTTGGCGTGAAGAGCCTGAACACAACAGACGCATCCGTCGTGACAGAGCAGGAGGAGCACAGCTTCCACCTTTGGCAGCTTAGCACGGAAGGGACACGACTTAAGTGTAAACATTGTAGCTTAGTTTCTCCTCCTCATCCGCCTTGACAGAATCGAAAGTTGTTTGTCTGTTTGACCTGACGTCAGTCAACCAGCGAGGTCTCTCGCAACCATCCTACTACCGTGTGTCCGTGTACATCAGCATCCCTATCATTCGGTACCTTGAGGGCTTGCTCACATTGGATTATCTGCTAAGAAGGTAGCGAAATTGTCTTGAGGAAATAACAGGGGCGGTGCTTGGAATTGAAACTTGTCAATGAAGGTGCTTCCTAGCTAAATAGTTTTTCATCCATTTCTTTCGACATGGCAAACAGTTTTTGAAGTCAAAGGACCGATCCAACCCTAGAACCGCTGTTCAGTCGACTCTGACCCGGTTTCTAGTTCTAACTGTTCGGTGACCAGTGTATAGCCGCCTAGGCACCGTGGCTTTTCTGAGCGGAGGCCGAGGGGAGTTCTCACCATTCTGTGGGATATAAGAGGCGCAGCCTGCTCCTCCTTGATTTTTGGGTCCAAGGGGTCCCTCTATGGTATGTTTATCGACGGGCTAGAAATGGCGTGATGGTTAGGTTGCCGCGTCATCAATTATGAATTCGGGGCCGCCCTGGGGAGGCGTAACAACGTACATGTAGACAAAAGACGACTACGACTTTGTGTGAGTTCGAAGGTGCCTCCCGAAAGTTTGTGGCTGCCCTCGCTGGCAAAGATCCCCCATCAGGGCGGCTACGACTTCCTGATTAATGTGGCGGCGATCTAACAAGATCCAGCCCGAGAACCTACGTATCAAGGTCGTGGCACTAGAAGTATATAAATGGCCACATAACTGCAGAGTTCCTCGAACCTCTTACAACTTCAATCCGTTCCTCTTCACAACTATATATTGACTGCCCGGGCGAGCGGTACGTAATACATCTCACGCCGCAAGAACGAAAAGAAAAACTCTCACCCAATCACTTACCAGGCTAACTTTGATAAGGCGACCTTTTCTCTTTCCATCAACAGCTTGAAGATGATGGCACATGAGACGCCGGACTCAAGTCCGGAAAGCATCATTGCAGCTGTCTCCGAGTTAGGAATCGGCGGCACAACACCATCCTTGGATGTAGTATTCAGCGGAGGCCAGTGTCAAATCTACAAGCTGAGCTTCGCAGACCACGAAAGTCTGGCCGTTCGCATTCCGCACCGTGTCGACGACAATCCAGATAGCATCATCTACGGGCTCTACGCGGAATGGCAAGTCGTCCAGAAGCTCGAGGACAAGGGCTTCCGCTGGGCTCCCAGATGCCGAGGGCGCAGCCGGACTTTCGACAACCCAGTCGGATATCCCTTTCTCGTCCTGACTTGGGTCGAAGGTTCGACACTACGCTGGGGCGAAAATGTTCCACCACAGCCTCAGCGAGATGAGCTGCTCTGGCAGCTAGCCGCCATACAGTTGTCTTTGATACACTGCACCCAGGAAGAAGGTACGTAAAGTGTTGCCCCTTTCACGTGGCGACCAAAAACAGCTCAACCAACTCTATTGTCTATAGGCTCTGTCACCGCGAACGAATTTTTCCAGAGACTCATAAAAAGCAGGCGGACTCGTGTTCTTGAAGGCAAGAGGCCTGGCCTTTCCGAGCAGGATTATGACGACTAGGAAGCTCTACTCCCTCGCGTTTTCAGTAGGCATGAATGCGACCGGCGGGTAGCTATGGATCATGGTGACATCAAGCCGGACAACATAATCGTGTATGCTGAGAATAACGTCAGATGGTACGTACGGGAGACGCATCATTTACCATGTCCCTTAGATGGCTAATCATCCGACAGCAGCATTATCGATTGGGGCTTTGCCAACATGGCTCCCTAGCCGCTGGCCTTCCCCGCTTTCTCTGGACCACTTTGCCCACGGCAGAAACTCGAAGGGATAAGCAGGCATACGCAGCTTACTTCGCTTTCGCCGAGTCACATATGGCGCCGTACACGCTGTCAGTACAAATCGCTAGGGACGTTGATATTCGCACCCTGTATGTGGAGTCGCTCTTCAGCAAAGGTATGCATGCTACCCTGGTGGCGAAGGGATGAGAGCTCCCTGGTTGCAAGCTCCCGGAGAATGAGGATGAGGAAGGCTCATGCCGCAACAACCAACTCCAATGATAGAGGGGAAACTAGGGGTATCATGGTAGGTGCTAAGGTCGCTGACCGGTGCAAGCATCTTTGTTCTTAACACGGAGAAGGGGAAGTTCGCGGCTCGCCTTCTATCTACGTTCCCGTCTGCTGGCCCTGCATAAAGCTCCAGGCATCGCCCTATCCCGCGTCAGCACCATCCCCACGCACCACAGGAACACACAACGCACCTTGTCCACAAACCTGAGCGCCTCCCACAGGCGCTCCGTCGGCCCCTCACCGAGCCACTGCGGCATCGTATCCTTGAGCCCATCCTCAAACTCCCACCCTTGCCCGCCCTCCACGTAAATGGCCTTCCCGGCCATGCTCCCATCCACCAGGAGGCCCAGCGTCGTAACCGCCAGGTCGTCCGGCACGTTCACCGCCAGCCCCTCGCGCCGGTAGTGCTGCACGATCCCGTCTGTCATCGCGCTCTCCGTCATGCCGGGGCACACGACGTTGATGCGAATCCCTTCGCGCTCGAGGAGCGGCTTGCGCAGGCTGCGCATGAGGCCCTGGACGGCGTGTTTTGTGGCCTGGGAATTTGCTTCTAATTCAGATGCGGGATCAAGGTAACGTACCTGGTACACTGGCAGCCCCGGGCTCTCGCGGAACCCCGCCGCGCTACCGATCATCACCACGCTCCGGTCCTCGCCCTCGCTGCGCCCCTCACGCAGATACGCTAGCCCAACACGCACGAAATACATAACGCCCAGGAGATTAACCCTTACCGTCGCATCCGTCGGCAGTTGCTCCACATCCTTAACCCCCAATCCCGTGCCAAACCAATCCCCCCTCTCACCCACGCCAGCCACGGCAACCGCATGATCCACACGGCCGAAGCGCTCGAGCGCGGTGCGGAAGAGCGTTAGGTGGTCCGCGTAGTTCGTGACGTCGACGGGAACGAAGAGGACTCGGGTGGGGGAGTTGATGGACTGCGTTAGTGCGGTTCCGGCGGCCGAGTCGGAGTCGCCGAATACGACGCGCGCGCCGGAGCTGGCGAGGTGCCGGACGGTTGCGGCGCCGATGCCGTTGGCGCCGCCTGCGGGGTTAGTAGGGCGTGTGGGGGGGGGTATTGGGAGGGGGTTACCGGAGATGACGATAACTTTGTTGGTGAGGGCGTGAAAGGTTGATGGGGAGGGGTTGTAGACGTTTGACATGATTGCAATTAGGAGCAGGGAGTTAGGGTTCGAAGTACGGATTATAGCTTAGACGCAGTATGGTGTTTAGAAGGGACTCTTCGATTTAATATAAGTATTTACCTACATATACACCCCGCTTCCCCGCATTCCATTTGGGCGGGTAAGGCGGAAGGCTGAGGATGTGGGGGTCGCATAAGCTTACCCGGCGCACGAGGCCAGCTTTTGCGGGCACCAAAGCTGAGACTGGAAAGCAAAAGGACAATCCGGGGTACTTCAGAGAGAACTTACGACGGAAGACTTTCGGATCGGATTTTTTGAGGCTAAAGTGAGGCCGTTGCTGGGACATCGGCGGAGGCTTGGCGGCTTGAGTATTCAGCCTCGTGGCAAGTCAACGGGCGGGCTCAACCTCAACTACGTCTCAAGTTCTAGTTCCCGCTCTAAAGATATTTGATCATACAGGGCCCATAAATGCTTGTTGAGTGACGTTGGAAGATTGGTCTAGAGGCGCGAAGTTCATAATTCAGTCATTGCACTATGCCATCAGGTCCACCTATTCCTACAGTCCCACCGCGCCGCACGTCCTAGCAAGTGTCCGCCATATCCAAGCCCAACTCACAGTCCCTTAATCAACATCATCCGCCGAATGCGCAAAAGTACCGGGCTCATCAACCTCAGCCCCGCTCTTTAGTTCCCCAGTACGATCATACACGCTCCTAGCGCGGATATACGGATCAAGCCTCCAATAATTCTGCCTCAACAACCCCGCGACTTCATCCCTCTTCTTGCGGAACTCACCTCCCTCAGCCACTTTGCCACCGCTGCCACCTTCAACAGCGCCGGCTGACTCCGAAGACGCCCATTCAAGGATCACGTCCTCATACTTCTTCGCCAGATCCAGGCGCTCGGCGTTAAGCCTATCCCGGGTGGGATGATCGTCCATGATATCGTTCTCCTCGGGCGGGGGTTCAGAGTAGTTGTAGGACCAGGGATTCGGGCCGCCGAGCTCGGCGATGATGGCGCTGGGGGGGATGAATTCGGAGATATCGTCTAGGTTGTTGGTGAAGTGAACTTTGGCGGCCACGACGGGGTCTAGCCAGCCGCGGATGACCTTCCAGATACCTGGGCTGTTAGACTATATGCGGCGAGTACCAGAAAGACAGACCTTGGAAGATCCAGGGCGCTTTGTGCACCAGGACATTGCCCAGCGACTCGGGGTAGTTGGCTTCAAAGCACTTGATCATGAATTTTACGGGGGTGTAATCCATATTGGCCATTCCGAAATCGGTCATGTCGAAAAGGATGGTCTATCAATCAGCCAAGTCACATGAGAGTCGGTATACTAACCGCAGTGTCGACAGGCGGCCGAAGGAACATTCGCGCCGTCTCGATGGTGTACACGGTAAACCGCTCTAAACTGGCCTCGCTCTGCTCTCCAGGCCGGTGCAAGCGCACACGGACGTAACACACCGGCCGACCGTCCTTGTCCGTGCCGTGCAAAAAGCTCTTGCCCATGCGCATCTGCGTCATAAAATCGGCACCCTCCTTCTGGATAACGGGATCCGAGGATTGTGACAGTTTCACCATTCCCAACTCGCCGTGGAGCATGATATCAGAGTCAACTTTGGAGTCGTCGTGCCGCCAGTGTAGCGCCGAAATTGCCATGATCAGAGATGCGTTGACGTCCCACTTACGAGCGCGCAGGAAGCGCAGGAGCAGCGCATCCGGATGGTCATGCTTCACCATTCCCCAGAACGCGTCGCGCAGCTCTTGAGGCGTGGCGTTCGCGATGGCCTGTTGGAAGGCCTTTCCGAGGCCGTACTTGTCATTGCTACCGTTTCCGTTGCCTACAATCTCTGCGACAGAAATAGACGAACTTGACGGGCTGGGGGTGCTGGACTCAGGTTCTTCCTCCTTTTTCCGTCGTAACATACTAAATCGGCTCTTTTTACGGGCTTCAGGCGGAGAGCTTGGCTCCGGGGCCGAGACTGTCGGCGGCGTCTGCGGCTCGCTACCGGGTCCTACGGCAAAAACTTTGAGCATGAGCTGCCACAGCTCGCGCAACTTCGCCTCCTGTTCCGGAGTGAGATTACCAGGCCGGCCGGGGGGTAATTCGGGAGCCATGGTTGCGGAGGGGACAAATGCGTGGGGCACACGGTTCGAGGAGGAGAGAGATGTGTGGGATACCAGGTCCGCGGGGGTGGGGCTGCGCCGCGAGACGAAACTGATTGAGACGCAAAGCGCGGCTGAAGCAGCGACCAGCGTGTACAGCCCGACTCCACTCTGCTGGATGCGAAATGGAGGACTGCGGTGACGCCCAGGCGGATTCGGACGGCAGCGCAAGCGTGAATGCGGGGGACCAAGCGGTGAGGGTTGACGGGCAGCAACGTCCTTTAATCTGAAGACAAGGCGCAAGGACATCTACCTGCGTGCGCGGATTGCGGGGGATGCGGAGCGTTCGGCTGGAGCGGGTAGGGAAGGGGAACTGGTGGAATCAGCACGCGCAAAAGTACGAGTACACGGTGGAGGTCTTACGGTAGTAGGGAGTAGCGGATAGAGTTGGAGTTCAGTTAGCGTTGAAAGAGAGCAGAACTACTCCGTACCAAGGCGCAACAAAGGTAGAAAGGGCTGACGGAGCATGACGGAGGAACTCACTGTCCGTGGCGCATCCCGCATTGTGGCACCGCAAAATGTGGCTGGTGCGTCCGCCTCACATTTTGTGGCGGGAGAAGCTCGACTGTTGAACCAAAGCTCATATGACATTGTAGCTTCCTCGTACTCCACGCTCCCTCACCACCAACTTTCTCCACCGGCGCCGCATGTCCAGTATGGCCTTCACATCGTCAAAACAGACTCCTTCCGTCGTGGCGTTGCAGCGCTGGTCATGTATCGACACACCGCTTCCGGAGGTGTCGCAAATCGAGGAGATCCACATCTACGACTTTGACAACACCCTTTTCCATACGCCTACGCCGAACAGAAAGCTGTGGCATTCTAGCGCCCTGGGAAAGCTCATGGGCGAAAGCATCTTCGCCAATGGTGGCTGGTGGCATGACCCCAGTGTTCTCGCGTCCACTGGGGAAGGCATCGAGAAGGAGGAGCCACGCGCGTGGGCAGGCTTCTGGAACGAGACGCTCGTTGAGCTGGTTCAGCTGTCGCGGCAGCAGGGTCACGTCCTGACTGTGCTCCTTACAGGACGCGGTGAGCAGCGCTTTGCGGACCTGATCAAGCGGATGGTACGCAGCAAAGGCCTCAAGTTCGACATGATCTGCCTCAAGCGCGCCGACGGCTCAGCACCATATCCCACCACCATGGCATACAAGAAAAGCCTCATCAAGGAGATCATGCTTACATATCATCACGCGAGGGAAATCCGCATCTACGAAGACCGGCAAAACCACGTTCGAGAGTTTCAGGAGTTCTTGTCGAAGTTCAATACGAACCCACTGGGCAGGCTCATTGATGGCAAAGTCATTCCTGTTCGTGACCAGGCGAGCACGCTCGACAACGTGACCGAGGTTTGTGAGGTCCAGCGCATGGTAAATGCTCACAATGTCGCGTACCTCGCAGGCTCTCTGGGTAGCGGTGCCTTCCCATACCAGCTCAAAGCTGCCGTCGACCGCACGTGCTACGCACTGCAGCGAGCAGACACCGATAAGTTTCGGCCATTCGTTCCATCTGCAGCCGGAATTGACTTCGCAGCCGATGAAATGTTCATCTGCATGGGAGTCGCCCCTTCGCACATACTTAGCACTAGCGGCAAACTTGGCACGGCGGTGCGCTTCCGCGTTGATGCTGTTGGTAACTTGGAAACCCGAATTTGGGCCGCTCGTGTCATACCCCTTAAGGGCCAGGGGCGTCCGCGCAACATGATTCTCGCAACTGCAACAGGCTCGGGCGCAACCTTTCGCGATATCAACCAAATCACAAACTGGCGGCCTGTCCACGGCATCGAGTTTGATGCTACAGTCACGGAGAAGCAGCTCATCGTCATCGAACAGGAGTATCCCCCGGGCCAGGGCGCTCCCGAGCCCCAGCCCGAGATGATCAACGTCGACTCTCCGGCCCGGTCGCACCCACCGGCACAGCCCAAAGGCAACGGCACGCATGGCGGCCAACCGTACCGCGGCGGAAACGGGAATCGTGGCCGTGGTCAGCACCGTCGCGAGCCTACCCGTGGAGGACGCGGCGGCGGGCACCGCGGAGGTGGTGGCGGTCGTCGTGGTCGCGGTCGCGGCCAGCGAGGTCGGTCCTGACTCTCATCGTCTTTTATATCACCTAACTTGGGCAAGGGTACACTGACTACGACGCCGGTGGCCACGGTCCGCGCTATCAAGGCGCACAAGATCTAACATATTGATTTCATCCTGATCCTTAGTGGAAAGGTGGGCATTGGGGGCGTTCGGTGGCATTTCTCAATCCAGACGGCAGTATACCCAGTTCTATCTTAGCAGCATCTGCCGGAGTTAAGGCGGTAGAAAAAAGTCTTGGGGCTATCGTCCAAGGTACATTTGTGTGCAACAGTGCTGTCGTCTGTAATCGTGAAATTGTTTGCCGCGCGGCCCACCACTCCCGCCTCCCGAGTAGTAAGCGCGACGGGGCCGCCTGCCAAGACCGTACCCCGGGCGCATTGCACTGGTCGAGCTTCATATCCGCTTCGCGATCCTCCATTCCATCTACCACTATTCTTCTCCACTCGATCTCCAAGTTGGTGAGGTGCGAGCCTCGGCGATGTTTGGGATTTCCGATTAGCACCTTCATTTCCCTCCAGCATGGCTGACACGGTGTCGGTGACCCCCCGGGCCGGGTCGCTGGCCTCGCCGAAGGTTAGCAAGACCAAGGCTCCCGCTGCGCAGGGCAACATTGCCAATGTGGCCTATGGCTGCGGTAAGTAGTGTGACTGCTTTGTTGTATGGTGCTAACAAGTCAGAACATATCCAGGCCTTCAAGCAATCCGGCGACAAGAGCTGGAAGACCTTCACCCAGCAGTACACTCAGATTGTCACGACGCTCCGGGAGAAGCCCAAGCTCATAGCGCAGACCTGCAAGGCCGCTCGGACGGATACATTCACCTCGCTGCGTCCTACATATCTCTGTGTCCAGTGCCCTGGGGTCTTCGCCAAAGACTCTATCCACGGGCACTGGAGCAGCCCGAAACAACACTCGTTCTTTGTCGAGTCGAGGTCCGGCCACCTCTTTTGCCACAACTGCGAGGACTTCGTCTATGACCCACAACTGGAGGGCATTCGTCTGCAGAGATCGGCTCGCAAGCGTAAATTCGACGATGTCCTCAATCACACGGCTGAGGATGCACGTGCTGTCGCCATAAACTCCACCTACGTGCCGTGCCGTGCAATCGGCCTGCGTGGTCTTTATAACATGGGGAACACGTGCTTCATGAGCGTTGTCGTGCAGAGCCTGCTTCATAATCCGCTCGTTCGGGCCTTTTACCTGTCAGAGGGTCACCGCTCGGCTGAGTGTAAGGTCGAGCACTGCACAAGCTGCGCCCTTGATGAGATATTCACCGAATTCCACTCTGTGGAGAAGACAGAGGGCTATGGTGCGGTGCCAATGCTGCTAAATAGCTGGAAGAGCGCAGAAGTAAGTTGCCACTTCACTACTCTCATACTATACTAATCGAGCAGCATCTGGCCGGCTACCAGCAGCAGGATGCCCATGAGTACATGCAGTTCATCCTGAACTCACTGCATACGACCAACAATGGCACCTCCGGTACCGACTGCAGCTGTGCCATCCACAACATCTTCTATGGCAAGTTACAGTCTACTGTCACATGCGATGAGTGCAAGAACAAGACCCACACTGTTGAGGACTTTATGGATCTCTCCTTAGACTTGCGGATGCAGGCCAAGAAACGGAAGCTCAATGGCGAAGTGAAGCCCAAACCGGAGCAAGAAGCGATGCAGTTGAGCGAATGTCTTCAACGTTACACGAGCGAGGAAAATCTAGCCGCCGCTGAGTACACTTGCCAAAAATGTCAGAAGCAGCGCGACGCCACCAAGCAGCTAAGTATCAAGCGCCTTCCGCCTGTTGTTTCCATTCATCTCAAGGTATGTTTTCCCGTAAACTTAAGCGAAGGGGAAATTGACCGTCAGCGCTTTTCCCATCTCAAGGAGAAATCGGCCAAGTTGGACACGCCTGTCCATTTCCCCCTAATGCTGGATATGGCTCTGTACTCGACACGCAACATTGTGCAGCCTAAGAAATCCCGGACAGAAGCGCCCCGCTCGCCTGTGTACTACGAGCTGTCGGCTGTTATCGTGCACAAGGGCGAAATCAACTCCGGCCACTATGTTAGCTTTGCGAGAGAGGGCCGCAACTGGTTCCTGTTCGACGACAGTAAGGTCGTGCTGGTCAACGAAGCCGAGGTGCTCGCTGCTCAGGCTTATCTGCTCCTTTACGTTACCGATGCTGTTTAGTGTGGGTTGGCACGGCGTTGGTAGGGCATAAAATGGCGTTCGCATTCATGAGATGGATAGCAAATGACGGATACTTTGGTGTACGGTTGACATTATGATGGCCGGCGCATCGATGTTTATCATAGCGGGAGTTTTATGTAGTACCAACGTCCGTTTAATTGCCTAATGCTCAGTTACCCGTGACTTGGCGCCTCCGCGCCTCCGCATTGTTTACACCTCCTCTTGGCACATCACAACCCAGCGACAACAAACCCCTCACTACATCCTACGTCAACCACACCTACAACAACCACTATGTCGGCCGCCTCTCCCGTTCGACCTTCGCGGCGCGCCGCCGCCGCCCGCCGCCCTGCAATCCACGATTCCGATAGCGACGACGAGAATCAGAACCTCAGTGAGCCCGAGGAGGAGGAATACACACCCGCACCCGCGCGCAGCACACGGCGACGCACCACAGCTGCCGATGTAGCGACACCAAAGACAGCAACTCGCACGCGCAAGCCTCGGGCCAGTGCTGCACCCAGCGTCGAACCCTCACAGATGTTCGATCCCGAACAGAGCGCCCTCGGCGAGCCTATATCGCCGTCAAAACGCGCGCGTAAGCCTCGTGCCAGTGCTGCGGTGAAACCTGCCGCGCGTGGGAAGAGTCGTGCGACTATGCCACCTACGCCGCAGCCGACGGTTTCGCCGGAGCCGGGGGATGAGATGGAGGGCGTGGAGTACAGCCAAGATGCCAGTCGGCTCGAAGTCAAGCATGAGGCGACGCCGCTGGGGGACATCACAGAGACTGCGGTCAATGAGGTGGAGCGGAGGGCCCCGGTCGGCAAGATCGATGCCAATATCACCATGCTGGAGCGGCCGATGGACATTGTCGTGCGGACGCGCGCTGCCGGAATTCCTACTGTGCAGCAGTCGGCGGCGGCTGGGCCGCAAAGCCGGATCGTCATCACGTACCTGACGTTGACCAACTTCAAGAGCTACGCCGGCAAGCAGGTCGTTGGCCCTTTCCACTCATCGTTTTCGTCGGTGGTCGGACCGAACGGCTCGGGCAAGTCCAATGTCATCGACTCGTTGCTGTTTGTGTTCGGTTTCCGCGCGAGCAAGATGCGGCAGGGCAAAATCTCGGCGCTGATTCACAGCTCGTCTGCCTTTCCGGACCTCGACTACTGCGAGGTGGAGGTGCAGTTCCAGGAAGTTCGCGACTTGCCGGACGGGACGGCTGAAGTGGTGCCCAACTCGCAGCTTGCCATCTCGCGGCGTGCGTTCAAGAACAATTCGAGCAGCTACTACATCAACGGCAAGACGTCCAACTTCACCGTCGTGACGACGCTTCTCCGGGATCGTGGTGTCGACTTGGACCACAAGCGCTTTCTTATTCTTCAGGGCGAGGTCGAGTCGATTGCTCAAATGAAGCCCAAGGCTGGCAACGAACACGAGGACGGGCTTTTGGAGTACCTCGAGGACATCATTGGCACATCAAAGTACAAGACCCCAATCGAGGAGTCGGTAGCACAGGTTGAGGAGCTTAACGATGTGTGCGCCGAGAAAAACTCCCGGGTGCAGCATGTGGAGAAGGAACGCAACAGTCTCGAGGACAAGAAGAACAAGGCGTTGGCCTACATTCGCGCTGAAAATGAGTTGGCGCTCAAGAAGGCTTCGTTGTACCAGATCTACACTGAAGCATGCAACAATACTTTAGAAGTCTCACAGGAATCGGCCGCAAAGATCCAGGCCGAACTCGAGGAGGAAGTCCAAAAGCATGAGGGCAATGAAGAAGAAATCAAGCGCCTGGAGAAAGAGTACAAGACTGGGTCCAAGCAGTACGAGAAGCTCGAGGCCCAAAACCAAACTGTGCTCAAGGAGGCTGCCAAGCTGGAAAAGGAGCAGGTCAAGCTTGAGGAGAAGAAGAAGTTTCTCGTCAACAAACAGAAGAAGCTGGAAAAGAGCCTCGAGTCCAGCAAGTTCGCCATCTCCGAGGCCGAGGTCATGTTCAAGCGCCATACCGATGACATTGCCCGCAACACCACCCAGATTGAGGGCTTTCAGTCTGATGTGACCCGCGAGGAAAAGGAACTGGCATCGATTCGCGAGAGCCTTAAGGGCAAGACTCAAGGACTGTCAGATCAAATCACTGCGAAGCAAAAGTCACTGGAGCCGTGGAAAGAGCTACTCAACACTAAGCAGTCTGCTATCGCCGTGGCCCAGAGTGAGCTTGAGATTTTGCAAGAAAAGGAAAACGCCGGCGCCAATGCCGTGACCGAAATCGAAGCTAAGATTGCGGACACCGAAGAGACAAAGCAGACGAAGGCTGCTGAGCTGAGTGAATGTGAGGCTCAGCGCGTCAGTCTTGAGAAGCAACTGCGCCGGGTGCAGGCCGAGCTCGACGAGATGGCCAAGCAGGAGCCGGCGTTGCGTTCGAAGCTCTCGGATTCCCGTCAGAAGGCGGACGAGGCGCGATCTAGTCTCTCTGCCAGCCAGACGCAAGGCAACGTCTTGACAGGGCTTATGCGACTGAAGGAGTCTGGCCGCATCAACGGTTTCCACGGTCGCCTCGGAAATCTGGGAGCTATCGATGCCAAGTACGATGTTGCTATTTCGACCGCCTGTCCCCAGCTAGACAATCTCGTCGTGGACTCCGTGGAAGTCGGTCAGCAGTGCATCGACTATCTACGCAAGAACAACCTTGGCCGTGGAAACTTCATCCTCCTTGACCGCCTCGCTCGAAGAGACCTCAGCCAGATCAAGACACCAGAGAACGTGCCTCGTCTATTCGACCTCGTCAAGCCGAAGGACGAGATCTTCCAGCCCGCCTTCTTCAGCGTCCTCCAAAACACGCTCGTTGCCAAAGACCTTGGGCAAGCGAACCGCATAGCTTACGGTGCGCAGCGATGGCGAGTGGTTACGCTCGACGGCCAGCTCATCGACAAGTCTGGTACCATGAGCGGTGGCGGCACGCGTGTGGCCAAGGGCGGCATGTCGTCCAAACTCACTGCCGAAGTCTCACGGGAACAGGTGGGCCGGCTGGAAGTCGACCGCGATGCGCTAGAAAAGGAGTTCCAGGAGTTCCAGAAACGACAGCAGGAGCTGGAGCGCACGCACCGCGAGTTGTCTGGTCAGATTCCACAGCTCGAGACCCAGGCGCAGAAGCTGCAACTGGAGATGGAGAGCTTTGATCGCAATATTGCTGACGCGAAACGCCGGATCCAGGAGCTCAACGCCGAACAGCGCAGCTCTAAGACTGACAGCGCGCGGATGGGCACCTTGCAAAAGACAATCGCCGGCGTGGAGAAAGAGATTGCTAAGCTGCACACCGAAACCGCCGGTGTGGAAGAGGAGATTAAGGCTTTGCAAGACAAGATCATGGAGATTGGCGGTATCAAGCTGCGAAGCCAGAAAGCCAAGGTCGACGGCCTCAAGGAACAGATTGATACCCTTGCTGATGAAATGTCATCCGCTGAAGTCTCGCGTGCCAAAGCGGAGAAGCAGAAGACGAAGTTCGAAAAGGCTTACGTTGAGGCTGAGACAGAGATTGAGAACGCCGGCGCAGAGCGGGAAAAGCTGGAGGCTGAGCTTGCGCAGCACAATCGGAATGCAGCTGGCACCCGCGAAGCCGCTGAGACGGCGCAGGAGGAGCTCAACGCCAAAAAGGACGAGCTGAAGACTCTCAAGGCCATGCTGGACGAAAAGACGGCGGAGCTTAACGAAACCCGCGCTGTCGAAATCGAGATGCGCAACCGGCTCGAGGAGAACTTAAAGGTCGTCAACGATGCACAGAAGAAGCTAGCTCACTGGCAGGAGAAGCTCGGCAAGCTCGGCCTCCAGAACATCACCGAACATGGGGAGGAGCTGAAACCCGAGCCTCTACCAGTGCACAGCAGCGACGAGTTGGCCGATATGGACCAGCGCGAGCTCAAAGAGGAGATTGAGGAGCTTGAGGTTCAACTGCAGAATGTCAACGTTGAGCTTGGTGTTTTGGCCGAGTATCGCCGCCGTGTAGAGGAGTACACCACGCGGAGTGCTGATCTCGCAGTTGCCGTGGCCAGCCGTGATGAGGCAAAGAAGCGGTGCGACGAGCTCCGGCGTTTACGACTGGAAGGCTTCATGGAGGGCTTCAGCATCATCTCGCTTCGTCTCAAGGAGATGTACCAGATGATCACCATGGGCGGCAATGCGGAGCTCGAGCTCGTTGACAGTCTTGACCCCTTCTCCGAAGGCATCTTGTTTTCGGTGATGCCTCCCAAGAAGAGTTGGAAGAACATTGGCAACTTGAGCGGTGGTGAGAAGACGCTGAGCAGCTTGGCGCTGGTGTTCGCTTTACATCACTACAAGCCGACGCCGCTGTACGTGATGGACGAGATTGACGCGGCGCTTGACTTCAGAAACGTCTCCATTGTGGCCAGTTACATCAAGGAGCGGACGAAGAACGCACAGTTCATCGTCATCTCTTTGCGCAACAACATGTTTGAGCTGGCCTCGCGTCTTGTAGGGGTCTACAAGGTCAATCATATGGTGAGTCGCCCGATATACTCTAGAGCTCCCGTGCTAACAGAAGCCAGACGAAGAGTGTGACGATTGAGAACCGGGACTATTTGACGGGTGGAGCGGCATGAACTGAAGCGAAATGAACTGGATTCCGGTGTTAGGTGTTTGAAAATTAGCATTGGGGGCAACGAAGGCATGTACTGGAATAATGACGGTTGGGAATGGATATGATTCGGTCTTGCTATCGTGATATGATTCAGGTGCAACAGAGATGAAATCACGCCACCAAGCGGTACCGACCGTCGAGAATATTAGCCTGCTTTCCCACTCAACTTCACTTTTGGTTTTCTCAAACATTATCAACTCGCTCGAGCTTACCAATGCCTTCGCCACATGATATCAGCCACATCCACCATGGTGCCTGGCGTCCCCGCCTTGGAGTGAGACCCGCGGGGCACCAGACAACTCCGGCGCTTCACCCCTCCTCCTCCCCCTCCTCGCCCCTTCACCCAGCCCCAACGAACCCTCCGCTCACGGGAACCGCAGGATCAAACCTTTCCTCATGGCCCGGTAAACTCACTGCTGGTTATCACTCGGCAAGCGTATCCTCTGCTCTGACCATCTCATTAAGTTCTGCCTCTTATCATAGCGCAGCCTTGCAATATATTCACCCTCGCTCAGCCTCCTGCTTATACCCCTCGCTTTTATTTGTATCCAGACACCTTCGCGGTTGAATATGACGTCCCCCGCTCAGTGTGCCTTCTGCTTCGAGGTGCTTTCTGCCAGCCTCGAGAAACGTGCAGCACTTTCTCTCTATGTCGTTGAGGATCTATGGGCACAATTCGAAGCCGCCGACGAGGAGGATGTGACGGATGAGCCACACCAGAACCCCGCTCTGGCGGTCCTCGGTAATCGCCTAGCAGTATCGACACCCTCGACTTCGTCATCCAACAGCGCGTCCGCCGCTTCCAGCACACCCTCAGTCAATACCACCGCCTCGTCGGCAACGTCTCTGTCTTCACGCTCGCCTCTCGACCGCCTCCGGGGCGAGAAGCGGGAAGAGTTTCCGCTCTTCGTGACATGGGACAAGATCAGTGCGCGCGGCAAAAGCCTGCGCGGTTGCATCGGCACCTTTGAACCACATGAACTAGACGATGGACTGCGTAGCTACGCGCTGACTTCGTGAGTGATGTCGTCCCGGTCTACATATGCAGACATCTAACAGCCACAGTGCCCTTGATGATACTCGCTTCAACCCCGTCTCTGCCCGCGAACTGCCCTCTCTCGAGTGCAGCGTCACCCTTCTCACCGACTTCGAACCTGCGGCCGATGCTATGGACTGGGAGATTGGGAAACATGGCCTTCGCATCTCCTTCACGTACCACGGCCGCCGCTTCGGCGCAACATACCTGCCCGACGTGGCGAAGGAGCAAGGCTGGACGAAGGAGGAGACTCTGGTCAGCCTGATGCGCAAGGCCGGCTGGGGTGGGCGGAGCAGCGAGTGGAGCAAGGTCAACCTGCAGGTTATCAGATACCAAGGGCGTAAGGCTTCTCTAGACTACAAGACATGGCGCGAGTGGAGGGACTGGGTGGAGGAGACGGGGCGCGACTGATATGGACTGTAGGTAATGAGTGAAATGCGATGGGATATCGGTTGGAAAGGCGTGCATCATAGATTGACTTATTGCGATGCTCTTATTTCACGGTATGTAACAGCGTAATACGGTTCGTAGATCTCGAATATCACGAGCATTGTTCCCCTCTGTTATGAGTTGCATAGGAAGGCTGAGAGCAGAGTGTTCCCGTCACGTTTAGGGGTTTCACAGCGGGTACCCCGCCTAAACTCTGGGGCCTAGCCGCCCCCCCAACCCCCCATAACTTTAGCGGCCGACCCTTTGCGCTCACCGCAAGCAGCCAAGGCACTGACCAACCAGGGGGGACTCTTGTCCTTTCAACTTTCTCAACAACGCTAGAAAGTGCCCCTCCCCTTCTCCACCGTCGTCATTGTCCACCACCGTGCAAAGTCGACTCCTCTCCACCCACCCGGCCTTGTTGCCCGCCTTTATCATTTGCCAACTACACAAATTCCCTAGGCATTCTTAGCACTCTGCTCGCCATGGCCGCTCCCGCCAAACACGAAGTCCAGCTGGACCCAAAGTACGACAACTTCGACCACCCTGTCGTCGCTCCCGCACCGCAGAATGGCCACCCGGGCTATACCACGCCCCAGCAAGACGCGCAGCTGTTCCAGTTGCGGTCGATTCTCGAGCAGGAGGGCTACACTGAGCGGCTCGACACTCTGACGCTGCTTCGCTTCCTGCGGGCGCGCAAGTTCGACGTTCAGCTGGCCAAGAAGATGTAATAGAAGCCTGCCGTGTATGCACCTACTCACAGGTATAGGTTCGTCGAGTGCGAAAAGTGGCGGAAGGAGTTTGGTGGTGGCGTGGACGATCTCGTCCGGACATTCGAGTACCCTGAGAAGGAGAAGATCTTTGCATACTACCCACAGTACTACCACAAGACGGACAAGGTGCGCAAGAGTTCATGCTGCTGCGGGCAAAAAGCTAACGTCATAGGACGGGCGCCCCATCTACATCGAGCACCTGGGCAAGATTGACCTCGCCGCCATGAACAAGATCACGACGGACGAGAGAATGCTGCAGAACCTGGTGTGCGAGTACGAGAAGCTGGCGGACCCGCGTCTGCCGGCGTGCTCGCGTAAGGTTGGCTCGCTGCTCGAGACGTGCTGCACCATCATGGACGCAAAGGGCGTGAGCATCGGCTCTGTGCCGTCGGTGTACGGCTACCTCCAGCGCGCGTCCGCCATCTCGCAGAACTACTACCCCGAGCGGCTCGGTAAGATGTACCTCATTAATGCGCCGTGGGGCTTCTCGACCGTCTTCAGCGTCATCAAGCGCTTCCTCGACCCCGTCACCGTGGCCAAGATCCACGTGCTAGGCAGCGGCTACGAGAAGGAGCTGCTCGCCCAGGTGCCCAAGGAGAATCTGCCGAAGTCGCTTGGTGGATCTTGCGAATGTGCCGGCGGGTGCATGTTCAGCGACCAGGGCCCGTGGCAGGAGGAGCAGTGGGCCCGGCCGCCGAAGTGGGCGAGCAAGCCAGCAGCGAAGACGGACGCGCAGACCGATGTGCCGGCTGTGGGCGTTTCGGAGGGAGTGCTCCAGAACATCGACGTAAAGGATGCGGTTCCTGCTCCCACGGATGTGGCTGCGGCGCCCGCGGGTGCGACGGTTTAGGGACGGATATCACGCTAGCGGAGTGGGGGTTGCAGCTGATAATTCATCACGGCTTCTTTTTTACGCTAGATGGACTTTTTGTGGTGCCAGTGCGAAGCATTGTCGCGGCTCTTGCGACGCCCTGATCCTCTTTTGCCTCGCGGGTTTGCCCCGAGACACCTCTTCTGCGATGGGATCTGATTCTTTTTTGCCATAGAGCTTTCCCTTAGCGGCCGTCGACGACGGACTGTCGGTTCAAAAGCAGACGGCGAGTATTACCATGATCTGAGAAGTGACTGAGCCTTTTAGTGCAGCGTAACACATGTGCCGTCGACATCATCTAGCCGTGGAGCATGACCGCTGCAAGGGTCGGGAATATACCCGGCTTGTCGCTAAGCGTCATACCGACATCTGCATCATTTATCCAACCAATCCGCCTCGCCGAGAAGACGTCCTACCGGCTTCTTCACGCTCATAGGCCATCGTTCCTCTCGGCTCCTCTTGGACCACTGGCGGTGTCGCCGACCGCATGGCTGTCATGCAAGCGCCACAGCCGAGTTGTCGCCTGCACAGCCCCGCTGCCCCTCCCAACGTATATCATCCCCCCATGCTAGGTCATCTGGCATCTGGTGAGTTTGCTCTATCGATCTGCTGTTGCAAAAAATCGCTTTCGTTGCAAACCTCCAACTCATCGCCATCTTCACATCTCCTCGCGTTTCATCTCACCTTGTGCGCCATATCCACACCCTCAGCCTCGCCCCGCAAACCACCCACCATGGTCCTCCTCGGCGGCCTCGAACTCGTCGCCGCAGGCTACATCATCCACGCCGCAGGCAAAAAGCGCGAACGCCGAAAGCAGGAGGAGGAAGAAGCCGAACGGCGCCACTCGCGCCCACATCGCCGTCCGCATCGTCGGCATTCCGACAGTGACCACTACAAGCGGCCTTCCCAGAGCAACAAGCCCTCCGCGCCCGCTCCAACTCCTCTACCTTACCGACCTCACACCACTCCTACACCAGTGTCTTCTCCTTTCAGACCTCACCACGCTCCTGCTCCAGTATCCTCTCCTCCTTCCAGGCCACACCACGCTCCCGTGCCGGTGTCCTCTCCCCCACCGGCATATTCGAATCCCACTGCGCCCTTTCGCCCGCAGACCTGGCAACCCAACCCCTCACCAAATCTCATCCCGAACTATAATACCGGCCTGCCACATGAGTCGCCACCCCTCGGGCAGCCGCCGGCGTATTTCTCGCCTCCACTAAGGTCGAATACTGAGCATCATAACGCGTATTATGCACCTCCACCGCAAGTCCAGAATCATCTGCAGTTCGCGCCCTCACCGATAGGGTCGCCAGTGTCGTTTTCTCAACCGCCGCCGCAGTATTCCCCCCAGGCGAAGAATGCGCATTCGTATACTCCCGGCCCCGCTCCTACGCCTTCACCTAGCCCCCAGCAACAATATGCGCCCAGCCAGCAGGACCGCCATACAGCTCACAGCAATCCAGTGATGAGTCCACCTCCGCCCGTGGCGCCGGTACACTCAAAGCCCGTGCAGAGCAGGCCGGTAGAGTACAGCACTGAGAAAGAGACGTTCGTACCTGGAGGAGAGCCGTATGAGGTAGAAGGAGACCCGAGGAGCAGGTCTGATAGTTGTCTGCCGCTGCCGTACGGGGTCGCGGAGTTGAGTGCCGATGGGCCGTGGATGCATGATCCGCATCGGACGGCGCATCAGCGGCCCAGGGTGAGGTTTGTTCTGCCGGGAGAGGATGCTGCTGGGAACAGATAGTTGGGGGAGGGGGGCGTTTGGATCGGAGGAATGATATGATACCCCGTTGGTGGTAATGCGGCTGGACCGCGGATTTTGAAATCTGAAGTAGTTTTGACAAGCTCAATCAATCATCACTACCTGCGTAATAAACTCCTCAATGTCACCCAAGATGTCGTGTGTCGGCTTTCAGCTTCAGAATTCACGGGCTCTTCCTCCACCTCGGCCCAGCACTGAGCCCCGATCGTCCCGTCTCCGGCGACCCCAGCTCGGCATCATTTTCTGCTCGCATGACGTCACTACCGTCTATCCCACTTCCGGGCGGCATATTTCCGACAAAGATGATTAAAGCCGTAGCCGAACTCGGGATCGCGTGCTTTGTCATCGGCTGGGGTGTCGTGCGCAACTGCGATGATGGCGTGGAGCGGGGTTGATAAAAGGTGCGGGGCATGCGCGATGTCTGGATCGTTACATTCGAGTCGAGTTTGAGAACCCTACGATCAATTGAAAATCTACACAAATCACCATGGCCGCTGCGAAGACTGAAGAGGGTGTGCTCGTCATCGGCGCAACCGGCTTGATTGGCGTCTTCATCACCAGGGCGCTGATCGGCTCGCTGAAGGCGGGCGAGTTTAAGCGTCTGGGTGTGTTCACATCCCAGAAGACGGTGACCGAGAAAGCGGATCTCATTGAGGACTGGAAGTCGAATGGGTTGGAGATATTCGTGGGCAGCTTGGACGACGAGAAAGACGTGCTCGCGGCGTATGAAGGTAAAATCCTTCCCTTCCCTACCTTATCATGTCTCTGGACCTAACTTCCCCCGAGGCTTCGATACCATCGTCAGCGCTCTCGGCCGCGGCGCCCTCGAGAAGCAGATCCCGCTGCTGCGCCTAGCCGAGGCGACCCCCTCCATCACGCGCTTCTTCCCGAGCGAGTATGGTACGGACATCGAGTACTTCCCCGAGTCGGTCCACGAAAAACCGCACCAGAACAAACTGAAGGTGCGCGCATACATCCGCGAGTCTGTCAAGCGCGTGCAACACTCCTACCTGGTGACCGGGCCGTTTGCCGACGGATACCTGAGCAAACCACGCGTCGAGCCGCGGGTGGGTGGGTTCGATGTTAAGGGAAAGAAGGCGTGGTTGCTGGGTACGCCGGAGGGGAAGATCAGCTTGACGACAAATGAGGAGTAGGTTCCTGTTTTATACTGGAGAGGATTCGGCTGATTAGCTAGTGTCGGCAAGCTGCTTGCTGCCGCGATCCGGCATCCCGAGGTCGCGCAGGGGAAGGCGCTGAAGGTCAATTCGTTTACGGCGATACAGGCGGAGATATTGACGGAGTTTGAGAGGCAGACGGGGGCGAAGTGGGAGTCTGAATATACGTCGGTTGAGGTGCTTCAGAAGATTGAGCAGGTGGCCTATGATGCCGGACACCCGTTTGCGGTGGGAGTGACGCTACGGCGCATCTGGACACAAGGGGGTACACTATATGAGAAGAGAGATAATGAGGATATGGGAGTTACGGATACGGATACACTTGAAGTTGCGGTTCGGAGGGCCATTGCGGAGCAGTCTTGAGGTGTAAGGCTGACGGGTTAGATATCCTGGATCCTTTGCATCGGATAGCTTGATTTCTCTCTGAAGATTTATCCAAATGAATATCTGCCAAAAAACCTGACAGCGTCATCTTCTTTGACGGTCTGTGAAACTAATCGTGCTCAATGCCGGGCTGGAATCCACAGCCTTGTGCTTCACGTGAAGATGCGGAGACGGGATCGCCGCGGCTGCATCGCCACAGTGGCTGTTCGTGGCGCAAACGGTTGCAAGCATCTCCTTAAGGCCAGCTCAAAGTCCACTCCCTAAAGTCCTTCACGACCTGACCGCGTCTCCCCCTTCTCACGCTCCTTCTCGTTCCCCATATTTTTTGCATGGGCGCTCTCTAGTTTGTCCTTCATCATGGCGCCCAAATTCAAGGACGGCGAAGTCGTTGCGGCGGTTCGTACCACCCTCCGTCCCGGAACCCGCGCTGACGGCCGCAGTTTAACGGGAAGTGGATATCGTATACGCACACCATTGCAGCATACAGTACGCCTGTCCTTTGTATTATGCTTTCCATCTAATAATTGACAGCTGCATTTCTCGGAGCCCTTATCGTGGGGTGGTACGTCTCCCCTGAGCACGGCTGCTCCAGCTAAACGCGAACAGCAAATTGCACTATCACAAAATCGTCGAGAACGAGTACTACGTACGTCACACGCATCGCGAGAAAATTCGAGGTTGACGATGATAGGGGTACCCGCAGGAATGGTTTCCGTCCGTGTCGGCCACAATTGGCGACCGCTATCCCGAGCGGTCCGTTTTTCAGCTCTTCATCGCCCTGACATCCGGTGGGTTCTGCAAGTAGGCGCGCCGATATGCGCTCACAATACCAGGACCTCGCTTCGCCCTCTGTGCCATGTGGTTCGTCCTTGCAGGCTCGCGTAATACGTCCCTGGCAAAGTTTGTTGCAGGTGTGGGCGTGTTCCGGTCGTTGACCTGCGGCGGTTGGACGTATGTGACGTCGACCGATGACCACAACTACCACGACGTGTTCATGATTTCATATCTTGTGGCAACAATTCCGTGGACGCTGGGCTGTCTGGCGTTGAGCCCGCCGAACCCCAAGGCCATCAAGTACCGCAAGTACTTTGGGGGGGCCTTTTTCGGGACGCTCATCCCCTTGATCTACTTTTTTATCCAGCACAAGGTGCACCGCGTGGCGGGAGGTGAGTCCGATGTGTATGACCGGTCTGGCGTTGGCTAACGTTGCAGCGTACACCATCTATGCCTTTTTTGAATGGTCGCTGGTTCTGCTCGACGTTGCCTTTGACGCATGCACTGTCTTTGACTTTGAGAGCTTTGAGATCGTCGTCCGGGACGTGCGAGGCGTGACGCGCGGGTACGTTCCCTGGCTACCCAAGTAAATAGGCGTAGAGAATGCATTGGATTCTGAGCATTGATAGATCCCCGGTGTCCGGTGCCGTCCTCGAGAAGTACGTTCCTCGTAGCCCGTTGTGTGAGCCCCCTCTGACTTTTGTAGGAAAAACAAACGCGTTGATGATGTTTTTGCGGCTGGCTTTTCTTTGGCCTCGGCCCTGGACGCGGCCGCAGACGTCTATAATGGAGTGAGTGGACCGCCACCGATGGGTACAGTGCTCACAGTTGTAGTTCGTCTTTTGGTCGGTCCTCACGTCACTCGGTCTCTGCGTCTGGTGTATGTGTCTTCCCATCACTCCTTGACATAACTAACGAGCCAGACTTCCCCTTGTGGCACATGGGTATCTCCGGCTATGAAGTGCTCGTCATGACGACCATCTCACCTTTCCTGCTCGCCAGCAGCCCTCTTCGGTCATTTGTCATCAGGAATGTCCGCTTCGTGCACCTCATCTCCCTCGTCGGTGTGGCCTCCTTCCTCGTCACATCTCCGGTGAACCGGCTATTCGCCGTCGGGTTTGGTGTCTCAGTATCCTGCCTTGCATGGTCTGCCACGTTCTTCGCCGAGCGTGCCCAGCCTCACCGGCTCGAAGCCCGCGCTCTCGCCTTCGGTCTCGGTCTTGTCGCATCATCGATCGCCAAATTCGCCTTCCACACCAACAACCCGATCTGGCCGATCATGCACGGTCCGAACGGGGGATGGAACAAGACTGGTTTGGCACTCGCCGTACTCGCCGTTCTCCGCTCCACACGGAACGTTCCGACCGCCACTGCCGCTGTTCCTATTCCGCGCCAGTCTCGCGGCTCGCCTAACCTTGCCGCCCTCGGTCTTGCCGGCACGTTTTTTGCCATGCATTCGCTCCTCTCGGACTCTAGCACCATGATCCTCTGGGGCTGGGAAGGATTCCCCGTTAACGGTCCGTTGGCTGTCCCGCATGGGGCGCTTACGCTGCTTGTCATGGGCGCAGGGCTCGTCTTTGGCGTGGCTTTCCCGGCTGTGGCGCGGAGCTGGACACTGTATGGCGTCGGTGCCATCGGCGCGGCGGTGCTCACGGGTGCCGTTGGGTGGACGGGCTATTATGGCGCACTGACGACGGCGGCGTACGTCATGGCCCAGCTTCCCGGAATGATCAGCACGGCAGTGAAGTTTGGGCCCGCGTCGACCTTTGGACTCGGGTTCTTGGTGTACAACTTCCTGGTTCTGGCGCACGTATGGGTTGTGGCGTATGCGTTTGTGCCTGGTGGTCCGGTGATGCGCGAGCATACTGATTGGGTTATGACTGCGACGATGCTCTTCATCGGCGCTGGTGTCTTCAACTCCCAGGCCGTGGAGGGTTCTGGACAAGTAACCCGTGGTAAGGCACGTCTCCCGGCCCCGGCTGCGAGGAAGACGCGTGGGTACTATCTGTACGTCCTTGCCGGGCTCGAACTGCTCGCCGTTGTAATCGCCTTCCTCCGCTTCCCGCAGTATGACTACAAGCCGTACCATCCGGAGACGAAGAGCATCACAGCCGGCATCTGGACGATCCACTTCTCGCTCGACAACGACATGTGGTCCTCAGAGCACCGCATGCGGGACGTGATCAAGGAACTGGAACTCGACGTTGTGGGCCTGCTGGAGAGCGACCTGCAACGCATCATCATGGGCAACCGCGACACGACGCAGTTCATCGCCGAGGATTTGGGCATGTATGTCGATTACGGACCAGGCCCGAACAAGCATACCTGGGGCGCCGCGCTGCTTTCCCGGTTCCCGATCGTTAACTCTACGCACCACTTGCTTCCGAGCCCGGTGGGCGAGCTCGCGCCGGCGATCCATGCGACGCTTGACTGCTACGGACAGTTAGTCGATGTGTTCGTGTTCCACTCGGGCCAGGAAGAAGATCCCGAGGACCGCCGTCTGCAGAGCGAGTACCTGGCCAAGCTGATGGGCAGCGTGAAGGACCGCCCGGCTATCCTGCTCTCGTACCTCGTTACCAAGCCGCTGGAGGGGAACTACAACACGTATGTCAGCGAGACGAGCGGGATGCGTGACGTCGATGCTAGCGACTGGGATCGGTGGTGCGAGTATATTTTGTACAAGGGCCTGCGGCGCACGGGGTACGCCCGCGTTAGCCGGAGCACGATTACGGATACGGAGATTCAGGTTGCTAAGTTTGTGGTTGGGGAGGCGGAGAGTGGGGAGGAGAGGGTGCATGAGGAGAGTGTGCCGGAGGGCTTGCGGTTCCCGGCGCTGTTTAGGGGCGAGGGCGTGAGGGGGCATCGGTATCACGTCTTTGACGAGCCTAGGTGAGTTTCGGTCAGTACGTGGCCGTGAGCGGTGCTAACGATGTCTACAGGTACTTCAATTAAGGATCAAGGGTTTCGGGTCGAGGTGTCTGGTGGGTATCTGATAGGTGATATGGTTGGAAGCGTGTAATCGTAAAACTAGTCACTGAGCTCTTGAAGTGCTGCTATTTGTTGTACTGTTGCACAATGAACAGTTACTTCGTCCTCAAGCTTCTCGCTGCTATTCCAGATGACCATGAATGCTTTATCTCAGTTTCATCCGCTCTCATCGGGCCGCTGTGCAACTGTAGGCCAGGGTGTACGAGGCTGCTTTCATGAGATTTGGGCTGTTTGGAATGGTAGTTGCAGTTTGGGTTACAACTTCGGCTGGTGGTCACAGATCTCAAAAATGATGGGAAACAATGACCATTGATCCCTTTACTTGTGGAAAACAACTCCATAAACGCTGCTAAATCGGGAACGATTCCTCACAAGGACATCGTTTCCGCTTCATCATTTGCATCGTCATCGCCTTCTTGACCCCCACGGTGCTGTAAATCCAGGGTTAGGGTTGGACCCTCAATCACGGGCCCAGAGCCGCCAAGGCTCGATCCATTGCGATTCGAACCCTGCGATTGTCCGGAGTGCATGACCGGGCCGCGGCAGAGATAAATTGTCCAGAAGCTGCACAACAGTCTTACCGCCATCTCGATCCCCAACCCTCTCCACCCGAACGAAAGAACCCGACAACAGTATTAACAATGGGCAACGGTGCGAAGGCTCAGCAGAAGCGCGACCGCAAGAAGGACGAGAAGAAGGGACCTACCTCGCAGCTCAAGACGGTATGCTCGATGTACTCGCCCGGAGTGCAGAGACGGCGCTGACTCTAGACAGAACGCGGCGGCGAAGACTATCAAGTGCAAGACCTGCTTCCAGGACTTCCAGAGCACGACGAACCGTGAAGGGCTCGAGGCGCACGCTCAGAACAAGCACAACAAGAAGTACGACGACTGTTTTGCGAGTTAGGAAGATGGACCATGGGCGATGATGGAGGGCACGGCCGGATTTAGAGAATGACATGATATTTCCTGCTACATCTGCTTCCTTTGCTACATGATTTTCCGCCATATCGCTGTCCTGACTGCCACCAGACTTCTGGCGCGCGTTTGTGAAAGTTGAAGCCTCCAAGCCCGCTCCCACCACCTCGCCCCGCCGCCTGGCAGAAAAAGTCCCATCCCCGGAATCTTGGCGGACTTTCCTTCCATCTCCGATCACCACACACCATGGCGGGCGCAAGTGACAAAGCGCGCTTCTACCTCGAGCAGTCCGTTCCCGAATTACAGGAGCTGCTGCGGAAGAAGATATTCACAAAGGTGAGTCTCCACCGTGCTAATGGCCTCCGCTGACCCTCCAGGATGAAGTCTCCTCCATCGCGAAGAAGCGCTCCGACTTCGAGCACACACTCAACGCCCGCGGCTCACAGCCTGGAGACTACGCGCGATATGCCGAGTACGAAATGAACCTTGAAGCTCTGCGCAAAAAGCGAGTGCAACGCCTCGGCATTAAGACGGGCGGCCATGCCGGCCAGCGACGCATATTCTTCATCCTCGACCGTGGTACACGCAAGTTTCCTGGCGACCTGCGGCTGTGGATGCAGTGCATTGAGTTCGCGCGGAAAGAAAAGGCGAACAAGAAGCTGGGCGAGATCATGGCTGCTATGCTGCGGCTGCACCCGACTAAGCCGGACCTCTGGCTGTATGCTGCGCAGTACTCGCTCGATGCACAGGCGGATATGACGGCGGCGCGAAGCTACATGCAGCGCGGACTGCGCTTCTGTGCGGGCCAGCGGCTGATGTGGCTTGAGTACGCGAAACTTGAGATGGTCTATGTGGCCAAGGTGGCGGCACGGCGACGCATACTCGGGCTCGACGAGACGCGCAAAGAGGTGGTCGAAACGGAGGACATGCTGGCGCTACCGGACGTCACGGCCGAGGACATCAACCCTAGCCTCAAGGACGGCGTGGACGACGACGCATTGGAGAAGCTGGCTGCGACGCCTGCCCTCACCGGTGCCATCCCGATCGCCGTGTTCGACGAGGCAATGAAGAAATTTCACAATGATGCCACACTGGCGGAGCAATTTTTCGATATCATTGCCGAATTCGACCAGACGCCAGCCACGCCGACAATTCTACAGCACATTCTCGACCACCTGCGAAATAAACAACCCGAGTCACCCTCTACTACCGCTTGCGAGTTCAGCCTGCCGCTCGTGGGCGTGGAGCCGACGTCAGCCCAGTTCCCGGCGGCACTTGGCGACTGCCTGCACGCCATCCGCGCGGGAAAGCGCCACAAGGTGGAAGTGGCAGAAAAGGCGCTTATGCGTCTACTTCCTTTCGCCTTGCTCGACCTGGACGCCGACATCCAGACGGTCATCTCTGCGACGCTGGTGCAGCAGGCCAAAGCCATACCGGCCGACAGGCTCGAGAAGCTGTCTACCACCCTACAGAAGAAGCGCACCAAGGAAGCCGAACACCTCGCAAAGCTACTGTCCTAGTCGTCGCTGCCACGCCGGCGGCCAGCCTTCTTGCTACTGTGGGTTTTCTTCGCCTTCAGCCGCCGCTCGTTGTCGACCTTTTGCCTGTAAGCGTCAGCGTCGCCAGTCACCTGCCATTTGACGTACAGCTCCTTGACGCGCCGCGCCTGCGTTACGGACGTCTCACCGGGCACGGCCTCTGCCGCGACCTCTACTATGGCCTCGTGCAGGCGTGAAAAACAGCTCTCGACATTGTCGCCCTGCTTCCTGCTGTCATCGGCCTGTATCACTAGGGCGTTGGATTTAGCGGCGTAATAGCGGGACTGGCGTATGGGCTGGTGGAGGATGGGCGGGAGTAATGGGAGCAGGGCCCCGAGGGGCAGACGGAGCGTGGCTTTGGAGTTTACTCTGTAGAGTTAGAAATGATATTGTACATGGCTACATGATGCGACTGCCAATGGTGCCGCCAATGGCAGATGTCGTGACGCACTTGTTGACATTCTGGCCGCCAGGACCAGACGATCTGCTAAAGGAGATCTCACACAGCTGGCGCGGAACGGTGTTTGGTGAAAAGGATGCAACCCAGCGCCGGGCCTCTGCGATTTCGGCAGTGGAAAACAAGCGACGAGACCGCAGGGAAGAGACGCGAGAGACGTCAAGCAAACGAACGAATTGCATCATGATGACGGAGATATGGACAGCTGGTGCACATAAAGTGCAGAACTTGACAGAGCAGCAAACAATGGCCAAATAGTGTCAATCGCGGGTAGAGCCTAGCAATCGCGATATAGTGATGACGCTGTGTGGCAGGTGTGGCTAGGTGCAGCTCTTTTTGGCGGACAAAGGATAGAGCGTGGGTGGCGCATGGGTAAACTGCGCTTGGCGCGGGTCAAAGGCGAAACTGATTCGCCGGGACTTCATTTGCCGGGGCTACTCTTTCTCCTCCTCTGCTTTCTCTTCCCCCTCTCACTCAACGCCTCCCATCAACTTCTCTCCTTGGTAATCTACCTCAAATATCATCACAAACTTTCTGCCATCTCCACACCGAACGCGCAAAAGACTACCCATCTTGGCCCCGTCCATCTGCGGTGACCGCCCTGCTGCAAACCCCCCCACCCGACAACTCGCTGCCAGCCACCAGCCCTCCAACTTTTCGCAACACCTTCCCCTCTCCCCTCCCCCATATTATCCACACCATATCAAGCAAAACTTTACCAACATCCGTCCTCCCAGCGAGAGCCCACATCGAAGCCTTCCATCCACCGCATCGCTTCGCCCATCCTCTCCCGACCGCAGTCGCCCAACTCCACTTGAGCACTATCAACTCCCAAAGCGCCTCTCCATCGCTCCAGCGAGGCCCGCCGATGAATTGAGTACGCGTGTTAAACCCTCCTCTCGTTTGCCCATGAGCTCGCCTCCTCAATTTCGTGGCAAGACCCTCACTCCTGTCTCCCCGAAGCCCGTCCACGTCCCATCACCGTCTAACATTCCAATCCTCGAAAAACAGATGGATCCCTCATTTCATGAATCCCTAAGCTACCAACACGGTAACCACATGGAAGAAGTACAGTACGGAGGAGGTAACTCCGGCAATGGCACGTTTGCCGCCGCGTCCTCTCGCCCTGATGCCATGGGTGATAACGCGACACGCCCGGAGTCCACAGCCCCGACGTTCGACAATCCCAGCGGTGGCATAGACTACCAAGCGCTACTCGCGAACCTCTCAACCAACTTTGCACTCCCACAGACAGATGTCAAGTCGCCCTCAACATCTTTGCCGAGTAACCCAAATCTGCCTCCTAGACCCCCGCCGCAGGATGCGCCGCGCACCCACCCCAACTACACGCCCGGCGATGACATCCGCACCTACCACCCACACACGGCCGCCACCTACCGTGCATCTGCCTCCAGTAGCCATGCTCAGCCATCGCCCACTGCCACATCCAAGCCCATGCAGAGCCCCCCGCGGCGCGACGATCTCGACAGCGAGTCCGAGGACGTTCCGTTTGACGGGGCTTTACAGAAGCAGTTTGACCAGTTCCTTCAATTCGAGCGTCAGAATGTCACTGAAGGCCAGTGGGAGAAATTCCCCAATGGGTCGCGTCTGTTCATCGGTAAGCTTACCGTCCATCATCTCCGTCGCCGCTAATAGTCAAGGCAACCTCCCCACCGAGAAAGTATCGAAGCGTGACATCTACAGGCGCTTCAGCAGGCATGGTAAGCTGGCCCAGATCTCACTCAAACAGGCGTACGGCTTTGTGCAGTTCATGGACCCCGAATCATGCGAGCGTGCGCTGCATGTTGAGCAAGACCAGATGATGCGCGGCAGGAAGATGCGTATGTTCCCCTTTGCCTTCCTCCCGGATTCCGCTGACCGCCAGACCTTGAAATTTCCAAACCTCAGAAGTCAACTCGCGGTGGCGGTGACCGTGAGCGTGGTGGCCGACGTCGCTCGCGCTCTCCCGGTTTCGATCGTATGCCGCGTGGTGTCGATCGCTACACGGGTGGTTCAGGGCGCCGCCGCGACGACTTTCGGCGCTCGCCTTCTCCCCGTGGACGTGGTCGTCATGTGGATCGCTACGACGGGCGCCGACGGAGCCGTTCGCGTTCGCCCGTCCGAGAGCGGTACCGGGCTGGCTACACTCCGGGTGATAACCTGCCTCTGGCTCACCGCGAGCCGTCGCAGGTTCCGGACGTACAGATACTGGTGGTGGATCACGTCGACTGGTACATTTTATTCCTCGTGCAATTTCTCCACTGACGAGCTAGGGACTTTGTCGAATACGTGAAGCGCGGTATCCAGGACCACGGTCTGCGTTGCGACGTGCTCGAGCTGAATCCTCGCCACCCCGAGAACGACGTCGTCAGCCGCCGGATCGTCGAGGGAGTGTTGGCCATCATCCGTCTGACGCGCGCCAACCAGGCCACCAGCAAGGTCCCTTTGCAGGTGTTTGACCGCAAGGCGGACAAAGTTACTTGGGCCCGTAAGTACCTCATATATTACCTAGATTCATCGGCTAACGTTGTAGAATACGAGCCGCTCGACGTGTCCGTTGCGGCCCAGCTTGTGCTCCGCGCGAAGCCAGTGCCAGTAGCTGCTGCCCCTCCTACGTACAGCTATCAGCCACCCCAGGCCCCGCCGCCCCAAGCTAACCAGAACGTCGCTCAACTTCTCAGCGCACTCGGTGCAGCAACTGGAAACCCCAACTTAGGTCGTCTTCTCGGCCAACCGTCGGGCGCGGGAGGGTCTCCGGACATTGCGAGCCTTCTCGGCGGCTTGCAGGGCCATGCACAGGCACCCGCTTACGGTCAGCCCAATCCCGGCGCGCAGCAAGGCATAGCTGGCCTCGACAACGCGACTCTTACCGCCTTGCTTGGAGCCAGCGCGAACCAGCAAGTGCAGCCCGCTCAGACGACCAGCAACCAACCGCAGCCGCAGGGCCAGGACTTTCAGCAGCTCCTCGCCAATCTGGCTGCATACAAGCCGCCGTCGTAGAATGGCAGTCGGTCTGTATTTTTAATGACTGGCAACACGGTGTATGACGAGTGTTTTTCGCCTGTGATGTAAACTATAGGGGATCGCTAGGAACACTGGGATCACTAGAGGTGTATGGTAGCCAAAAATCAGCTTTTCAGACGTTTAGCTTGTGGGAATTGCCTGACTGTTATCTCGCAAACAGCTCCCGTAGCCTTAAAGGCCTGCTTCGTGCCGTAGACTGGCCAAGAGACACCTGAAAAAATCGTGGCAGCCCTGCCTGCGCTTGTTTGCTGACGAGAGCGGTCACGATATTTTCGTGTGGTTTCGAAGTATGAATACGGCTGTAAGGGCACAGCCACTTGGCAGCGGCTTCACAGCCACGCTCTAAGTCACGGCAACGCCGCATGCGGTGACTGGAAGAACATATCACCGACCGGTTTCCGCGGCGAAACATTGTCTGGTGAGTATCGTCAACCACCTCTCTCCAGGACTCTCCCCGCCTCGTCTCCAGCTTCAAGTTTGCGAGCCTCCAGTGCTGCAGTACAAAGACCCTCAGTGCGTGCACTTTGTCAAAGAACCGTGACTTTCACTAGTCATGGCTGAGCCCACTCAGCTGGCGTGTACGTACCGCGCCCGCTCCCAAAACTCTGCTGACAGTCCGTAGTCCGCACGCCTAACGGTATCGGCATCCTTAACGCAGCGCCGGTCTACGACCAGCTTCCAGGCTTTGTGCCGTAAGTTTTCCGTGCCCTTCCAGTCCGTCCCTGACCGCATCCAGACCTCAAGGCAATATCCGCTGCGGCTGCTACTCGCCATGCGGGCGCTACTTTGCCTGGGCCTCGCCTGAGCAGGTCACGGTGATTGACGCATCTGTTGGCCATATCGTCACGGAGCTTCCGGCCGCCAACGTCTTCGAGCTGGGCTTTTCGCCGCTCGGCACGTACATAATCACCTGGCAGCGCCCGTCCAAGGATGAAGGGGGGAACGCTTCAAAGAACTTGAAGGTTTGGCGTGTGGTCGAGGAAGGTGAGCGCGCTGTGGTTGGCCAGTTTGTGCAGCGCTCGCAGACCGGCTGGAACCTGCAGTACACCTCAGACGAGCGCTACTGCGCGCGTTCCGTCACCAACGAGGTGCAGTTCTACGAGAGCGGAGACCTGAAGACTGTCTGGAACAAGTTACACGATGAGGGCTTGACGGACTTTGCCATCGCGCCTGGTGCCGCCAATGCCGTTGCCATCTTCGTTCCGGAGCGCAAGGGTCAGCCAGCCGCCGTCAAGGTGTACAATGTGCCGACCTTTGGGTCGCCTGTCTCCCAGAAGACGTTCTTCAAGGGCGACAAGGTTCAGTTCAAGTGGAACGATATGGGGTCAAGCGTGATCATCCTGGCGCAGACGGAGGTGGACAAGAGCAACAAAAATTACTACGGCGAGACAACGCTGTACCTTCTGAGCGCAAAAGGCGGCTTCGATTCGCGCATCGCACTTGGTATGTCTTTCGCAATCTCGTCCTTCGTTGCTAACATGCGCAGACAAGGATGGCCCTATCCATGACGTGACGTGGTCTCCCAATTCGGTCGAGTTTGCCGTTGTCTACGGGTTCATGCCGGCGAAGACAACGGTGTTCAACGCGCGTGCTCAGCCGACCCATTCGTTCCCTTTGGCTCCCCGCAACACGATCCTCTTCTCGCCGCATGGCCGCTTCGTGCTTGTGGCTGGTTTCGGGAACCTGGCGGGTCATATGGACGTTTACGACCTGAGCAAAAACTACTACAAGGTGTGCACGATCGAGGCTGCCAACTCATCTGTGTGCGAGTGGTCACCGGACGGAACTCACATCCTGACCGCCACGACGTCGCCGCGCCTGCGCGTTGACAACGGCTTGCGCATCTACCACGTCAGCGGTAGCCTAGTGTACAATGCAGACTTTAATGAGCTCTACCATGTCACCTGGCGCCCGCAGTCCACGACCATGCACCCGCTGGCGGCCAATCCGTTGTCGCCCGTGCCGGCTCCGCACCCGTCTGCGCTCGAGTACCTCGGCCGTGTCAAGGCTCCGACTAAGCCTGCTGGCGCGTACCGGCCGCCGGGTGCCCGTGGCACCAGCACGCCGATGCATTTCAAGCGCGAGGATGAAGGCGGCGCGGCCTTTACCGCCAGCAACGCATCAACGGCCCCAACTACCTTCGGTCGTCGTCGCCGCGACGTGCCTGGTGCTGAAGCTCTTGACCTCTCGCCTCCCGGCGCCGCACCGGGCGGCGGTGTGAGCCTTGCCGGTACTGGTGAGGGCGAAGACGCCACTCTGAGCAAGACGGCGCTTAAGAACAAGAAGAAGCGCGAGGCCAAGAAAGCTAAGGAGGCAGCTGAGCGCGGCGGTCTTGCTCCCGAAGGCATGGAGGGTGTTCCAAAGGGCCCTCGCGCGTACAGCAAGAGCCCTGAGCGTCGCGCGCACCACCAGCGCAACCGGTCTGGCTTTGAGCATGGTCAGGGGCGCTCGCCTCAGCGTCGTGAGCGGGGTGGCAGTCGTGCCCGCCCTGTCGATACCAATGGGACTGGCAAGGGGCCTGTCAATGTCAAGCAGCCGCCGCCTCCGGTGGTGACGGCCATGCCGGAAGCGCCGCCTGACCTGACGGTCACGAGCCCGGGCGGCGCGCAGGACAAGAAGGTCCGCAGCTTGCTCAAGAAGGTGCGTGCGATTGAGGACCTCAAGATGCGTCAGGCGGCGGGGGAGAAGCTGGAGGATACGCAGGTGAGGAAGATTGAGACGGAGGAATCGGTTAGGAAGGAGCTTGATGCACTCGGTCTCTGATCACTAGGTTTCTTACCACTAAGTCTCTGATTTGTGTGCTGGTCTCCCCAGTTGCAATAGACTAAACACATTTCGGACATTTGTGTGGTGGTGGAGGATTGGGTACACTAGATGGGTTTCATAGACGGTGATAACCAAAACTTGAGCCCCGTTCGCCTTGTACTGCTGTTGTGATATCAAAGATGTGGACTTGTTGGTGTAGCTCCTAGTGGAAAGGCAAGGATGCTGCTTCATCGCCTGATGGAAGTCTTGTGAGAGTGGTTATAAAGCGCAACATTAGCCCATAATAAGAACAACTACGCCAGTTCTCCAGACTCTATCGTTTGTTCTCTGCTTCTAGCGACCTTTGATCCTGGCCCGTTGAAGAACAATATGCACCCTCTCATTTTATATATAGGCCTGCCACGGGGCCCTTCTGTTACCCGAACTTCGAGTTCTTTTCAAGCATTCGCTCCCTGAGCCTCCCTTGCAACCCCCAGTTGCTTCAGCGCCGGAAAATTCAGCCCCATCTACACGCTGCCCCATATCTGTCTTTCATTGAACATCCCTTTGCGTCTGCGGCTTTTGGTGCCCCGAAACCACCTTCGTCGTCCTGCGCTGTATATCTACGGAATGGTGTAAGATGAGAAGCTTGAAAGGGCTGCACAACTCGAAAACTGAACTTCAAAAATGAAGACATGGATCTTACGTTCGATGGGGCATACCGCTCGATCTGACGAGGTGATAAATTTCCAGGAGGACTACAGGCCCTTTGAATTTTTATCAGGTAGTCAGCATGAGACAATTGAAGTTGAATATGGAGAAATATGTATGATAAGGAACGCGAGACCAATTGCCATAGCCGCCGTAACAGAGCGCCGGGTTACACAAAAGGAAGGCATCATGTAACTTCGGTTCAATGGCCTGGAAGCCGAAATTGAGAGGGTTGCTTAGATATGTAAGTACTTGCGTGATGTCGACGGCAGTCAAGTCCGTTGAGGATGTTTCAGCCTTGTCGGACGTGGCGGACCCAAACTTCAGATTTCCTGCAACCCAGCCTCTGTTGTCTGGTGTAGAATACTGTGATGGCCGCGAAATCGAAGGACGCTGCAACTCCAGCTGCGGACCGTTCTGTGAGGCATATAGAACTCAATTTTGAAGGCAGAGTTGCCATGCCGTTTGGATATGCCTCGTCGAGCAGAATTGTATCGTCTGGAAGTGAGCCGCATGGGGGCCCTTGTTCACACAAGATCCCTGCCATGATGGAGGTGTAGAGTCCCAGATATGAGTTAGCTATCCGCAGCAGCGAAATGGCGTCAGTTTGTTCCCAATGGGACCTCCCTGAGATGCCTGGACAGCCAACCCTGCCCGAACCGTCCTCACGCCCCATTGAATGGAAGCGCTCAAGTCTGGGCCGAGACGCCGACAGAACGCACTTGACGTTCTGTCAACTTGATCTACCGCGCGTAATACTGAGCTAGAAGGAAAGCTAGCCTAATGCTCCACCTGACCGCGCGGAAAAAGGTAAACAGTCACGGCACAATGAAAAAGGATCACATCATTCGGGTATACCTACTCTTTCCATACGCCCACACCAGCCTTGGTGTCCACAAATCGCGGTATCCACAAATCGCATCGTAAGTCGCAATATCTACTCCATAAAGCCAACGCGCTTCGGTCCCTCGCGCCGTGGCACGGGTGTCCCGAACGGGTCATCCTCGTCCATATTGTAGCTATCCAGCATCCGGTCCACACCACCTAGATCGAGCTCGCCCCGCGCTAGGAGCTGCTGGTCACGCTCCGTCTGACCCGCCTTCTGCCGCAGCTGCCGCTGGAACACGGCGTTGGCTTGTTCGGCCGTGCGCGGCATCGTGTTGGTCACGAACAGCAGGCGGTGCTCCCCCGTCACGAGCACGTCCTGGCGCGCCGCAACCGACGCAGACTCTGATCCTACGTGCGGCAGCGCCGAGACGCTGGTGATGAGTTCGCCGTTCGGCTCCGTGCCCTCGACGCGCGATAGGCCCGGCCCGTACAACGAGCCACCGGGCGCGTCGGAGCGGCGGCTGGCCGAGTCCTTAATGGCACGGGTCCAGAATGCTTGTAGCGAGGGGATCGTGTATACGGCCTGTTCGTACCACAGGAGGACGCCTTCGTCGGTGGCACTGCCTGAAAGCGACGGCGCCATGTAGCGCGTTACGCCTCCGCGCGCATGTGAGCTTTCGGTGCTGTCGGCATGTCCGCCGAAGAGGGCTTCCTCCTTCACCCGGCGCGTGTTTGGGGTCATAGGGGCGAGGGACGACCGGGTTCCACGTGGCTTTTTTGGAGCACTGGCATCGTGCGATGGGATAGAGCCGCTTGATCCGACGTACCCGCGGAGGGCAAAGGCATCGCGACGATTGCTTTGGGCACCGGCTGGCGCGGCGTGGTCAAAGTCCCAGACACCCCACTCGCCATCTGAGAGTAAGGCTAGAATGCTCTTGCCGCCAGATGTCCACTGCGCAGAAAGGATGCGCTTCCGCTGCATGAAGCGGAGGTCTGGAAGCTTCTGGGTGTCGATGGGCGCCGAGAATGCAGCGATCCACGTGCCCTTTTCAGGCAGTGGGGCAACATCGATGTCAAACCGTGGTACTCGCGCATCTTTCGGCCGGAGAAGCGGGTCGTAAACGGCGACGGAACCACCTCGGTTGACAACAAGGAGTTGTGTGTGTTGTTTGGCGGGGTAAACTGCAGGACTGAAGGAAATTTCAGGGCTGTACTGGAGAGGTCGTTTCTGGAAGGGCGTGTGGTGCCCAGGCCTGATGGTGTCCCCGATGAGAGGAATTTGGGCGATCGATAGATAGCTGACGGTCTCGGTAGATGCCGCGGCCACGAGAAGGTCGAAGTCTTTTGAGCTCTGGGGCCTGTGCTCTTCCTCGTCTGGACTCAGGTCCTCCAGCAAGTCCGGTGTACGCGGCGTCCAAGTCACCGACACCGATGTGGGCTGGCCAGAGAGGGCGATGGTCGCAGTCTCGCGCTCCACGCCACGCAGAGTTTTCTCGCCATCTTGAGGGCTGAGCGGTAGAGTAAACACCCGGACGTTTGCATCCGCGCACGCGGCCGCCACGATGATATTTGTAGAAAATATGGTCGGGATCGACGAGGCGTTCCAAAACGAGGCGGGCGGGACGTCTGGAAGTGCGAGGTCGACAACTTCTGTGTCGAGAAAGAGGTGGAAGGCCTTTACGATGGGCGCGGTCTTGGTCGGGTCAGCGGTTTCTCTCATCGTCGATCTCCGGCCATCCTTCCACACGGCAGAGAGGCCTCGGTCGTGGCCATAGACGATAAGGGTGGTTCCGTCGGGCGCGGCGAGAGGGTAGACGCGAGCTATGTGCACGCGGAAAGGGAGGTCATAGCTGGGAGAGTTCGAGCAGTCAGTGATGAAGTTGCGCGATACACGTACAGTGTTTATTTGGGGATTTTCCTTACCATATTCTCGTCGCATTGTCCTTGCGGGAGAAATGTATGCTGTGACTCCCGATCATTGCTTCTTGTCGAGAATGTCGATGAAGAGAAGGTTGAAGGTTACTAAACGGAGAGAGTGAGGAAGTCGGAGCCTGACGAGCCCCGGGCCCCCGTCCAAAACTCACGTGTTTGCGCGTACCTGTGTCGGACCCGCGACTTCCTCCGCCCGCAACCTCCGTGCCTCGCCCCCCAAAGCTCTCCCCCACTACTACCCCCTCCTCGAGGTTACGAGCCCTCTTCACGATATCTGTCGATCCCCCCACAGATTCCTCCACCTCCAACCTTTTTCTTCTACATCTTCACCAACTGTCCGTCTTCAATCTTCTGGTCCTACCACTTTCTCGCCTACCATTAGCACCCCAATGGCTGCCCTCGCGTCATTGGGTGCTCACGTCCCCGTGGGCGTGCAACATCTCGTTGCAGAGGGCATTTTACCCGACGATCCGCCGCCCTCCTCATATCGGTGTCAGATCGTCACACGTGGCGAAGAGGACGAGATCGTCTCTACTGACTGGCATGTCGTGTGGTCGCGCGGCGGCGTGGTGCAAAAGGTATTTAGCTTCGAACACGAACGCCTCCGTGTACAGCATGTCGTCCTTGCCTGGTTACCTTCCGAAGAGGCGTCCAATGCAGCTCACGAAGATGCAAAAGTCATCCATCCGGCTTCCAACGACAGTCCTGAGCGCGTCCATGGCCCGAAACACTTTGCGGAGGGTCTCGCGCCCGCAGTGGTGGTCTTCCTGCAGGATCAAGCGCACATTCACTGGCTGACGGGCGAAATGCACTTCGTCAACGTCCTCTTCGACGTCGAGCGCGTATTTCCTGCCCCGCGTGGTCTTTTCATCCAACGCAAGCGCCCGTCTCCCCCGGCTCTGCCCCGCCAGAATGTGCTGCCGCGTCCCAAGGGTCGTCTCGGCGACGACCTTCTCAACCCTCCCGAGAAGGAAATCACTCGATTGTTTTCGTTGACAGAACCACCGTCGGAAATTGGACGCATACTGGCAGCCGTAGGCGACGACTCTGAGGGCTATCAGCAGTTTGATGCGGACGAGGACGTCATGTACGTCTCGCCCGAGGACGAAATCCCCCCGAACGAGCCGAATCACGACCTGCCGCTGACGCTTGTTCTTACGTACAATCGGTCAACCAAGATGCTTGGTCTCTGGCATGCAAAGTACGTTGGGGGTCTTCCCCTTTCAGGCCAGCTCGACTCTCAGCGGCGGGCGTCGTTCCCTCCCGGCTCGCCAACACCGGTCCCTCATCCACTGTTGCGCGAGAGCTTCGGCGGCTCCCTTCGGCCTCCCCGCAACCGCCCCGCAGACCAGACTGAAGAAGAGCAGCTGGCTTCGCAGTTGGACCCTGACTTCGACGCGCGCCGTGGCGAATCCCGTCGCATCAGCTCGCTCCTCTCGCGCGCCGATCTCTCCACTAGCTTTGACCGCAGCGCGTTCCAAAATCTCGCTACGAACCGTGTCACATCTTTTGCGAGAACGGTTTCGATAAGCGGTCTCAGCCAGCACCAGTCTTCGGTGCTCTCCGACGACGACATCACACTTCCCGATGAAGACTCATATCCGACGGACTCAGGGTACGACGATGACGACCCGACCAGCAGCTTGAAAACGGAGCTTGTGTTGCACAAATTTGGCCAGACCAAGGTGATGAAGGCGGGAGACGACCCGAAAGGCTGGAAGGTTTTCACCATCCGCTCGTCCCGGATACCGCATTCCGACTCCGACCGCTATCAGTACCGCCTTTTCGTGCACATTCTGCTCCCACAGCCGTACCACCATATACAGCTGGAGGTGTCGGTCAGCCGCGAGTCCTTTACGGCTGCACCGTTCAAAATGCAGCTGTCCGACCCGTTCTGCCCCGTGCCGACGCTCGAGGGCCGGGAAGATATCCTGAACACCGTCGACATGACTCAGGTCTCAGATGGGCCGATTTCTCGCTTGGTCTTTTTGCGTCAGGCGAAAGGGCAGCAGGGGCTCTCGCTAACACTCTTTGCCCCGTGGGCCAGCTCTCTCGCCGTTCACCTTCCGCTCAGCGCCCTCCCTCTGACTATCAGCGGACTCGCGCATCCCGGGCTGCACGGCACGTTCGTCATGAAGGGAAGGAACAGTCAACTGCACAAGGCTAGCGTGAAGCTCTGCCCTGTTGCGCAGGCTGTCCGTGATGTCATCGAGCTCTGCATGCTCACGTTTCCGGGGTGGATGGGAGAGTGGTTCTTGACTACGTGGTGGAACCGGCTTCACGCCCGCCCGCACGACCAATACGCGGAGTGGAATGCCCTCGTCATCACCATCTTCTCGTTGGCCCTCTCTCTTGAGCTGCAGACTAGCAGATCCGTGCTAACCACAATGAACAAGCGGACGATGCCCAAGGCTGCCCCCAAGTCCACACCCAGAGCCACGCCGAAGCCGAATGCTGCTCCGAAGATGAAAGCCGCACAGAGTGTCGACGCCGCTAACTTGCCATCAGCCAGTGTCACGGCGTGGGCGGTGGAGTCGGGACCCCACACGCAGCACACGAGCCCTGCGTGGACCACCACGCCCGAGTGGGCGTGGGCGAACGAGGACTCCGCTCCAACCGTTGAACTCGCCAAGCTGAAGGAGGAACACCCACACGTCGCGGCGGCGCATGAGTTTATTTCGTCACCCGCGGCAGCTGACTTGCTACACCCCCTGGAATCTGTTCGTGAGGACGTACGGACGGCCTGCTCCCGTATGGTGACCGTCCTGCACCTGCTCCGCGAGGAGTACAAACTGAACGTTGCCTCTCCGGCCCCCACGGGCCAAGTCATCGGCGACCTAGCTCCGGTTCTGGCTCAGCTGGGTCGGTGGCTTGACTGGCCTGGATGGGGATTCCGCGGATACTATGCGCTGGAAATTCGGCCCAATACTAAGCATCTCTTTGAAGATCGTAAGTTAGCAATGCCGTTTCCCCTATCCCGCGTGCTCATGTTCAAGGCGCTCTACCTGCTCTCAAGGGACGGACGCCCGTGTCCTCGGAGCCGCTTTCGCTCTACCAGTGGCTGTATGATGCCATCACGCGCAAGTTTCCCACATTGCTCTCCAACATTTTGTCGGCCACGCTCTATATGCTTCCTGCCAGCGATCCCGTTTACGACGTTTACTTTGCGCGCACCACCGCTCTCTCCAAGTTCCTCTCTCGTGGCCGCATACTGCAACAGCCATACTACGAGCAGGTCGAGTTCATGGTGAAGTGCGGCATCACTATCCGCATGATCGACACCTTCCCGGAGGCCCTCAAGGCCATCATGATGACACCGATCGCGGCGTCGCAAGCGAACCCGCCGACGACATGGTCGAAGGAACTGCAGCTGATGGTGGGGCGCGAGGACCTGGCGCAGGAAGGCCGACCGCTGGTTGGCGCCTCGATCAATAGCGCGGACGAGAAGATGTTTGAGCCAGACCGATTCTCTGTCGCAAATCTGATTTTCGATCAGGACAAGCGCTTGATCGAGGCGCAGCGCATGATTGAGCCGATGATGGTGTCCAAAGTGTACTGCTTTACGGACCCCAACTTGGGGAACGCGCAGGCCATTGACGTACAGAAGGCATTTGTGCAGCTCGTCGCCGTGCGCACCTTTTCCATGGCTCCGGGCAAAGGCATGTCTTACTTCCAGACGCGGCACCCCATCGTCGCAGAGAAGCTTGAAATCCCCGGCTACAATACGACGGCTGTTGTCAAGCCGATGGGCATCACACTGAGCGCGAACAAAGAGACATACACGGAAGAGAACTGCAGCTGGGCATGGTTCCACGCCGGGGTCGCCGCCGGGCTCGAGATCTCCCGTGACGCGCAGTCGATTGACACGTCCTGGATCTCGATGAATAGGCCCGATGAGCCAACGAACCGCCACGCCGGGCTCATTCTCGCGCTGGGCCTCACGGGCCACCTGCGCAAGATGGCGAAATGGCTGCTCTTCCGGTACCTAACCTCGAAGCACACGATGACGAACATCGGACTGCTGCTCGGCGTCGCCGCTTCCCATATTGGGACCATGGACCAGCTCGTCACGCGCATCTTGTCAGTCCATCTGACATGCATGCTGCCCATTGGATCGGCATCGCTCAACCTAGCGCCGGTTAGCCAGACGGCGAGCTTGATGGGAACCGGACTTGTCTACTACAACACATCACACCGGCGGATGACGGAGATTACGCTTTCGGAGATTGAGAACGTTAATGACGGCTCGGGCTCTCCAGACCTGATACGTGACGAGTGTTACCGGCTGGCTGCTGGCTTCGCTATGGGCCTGATAAACCTTGGTAAGGGCAATGACCTGAAGGGGCTCTACGACATGAACATTGCCGAGCGCCTACTCGCAGTTGCTGTCGGCCCGCGGCCCGTCAAGCACGTTCACGTCCTCGACCGCGCAACCGCTGGCGCAACTATCGCGTTGGCCCTGACGTTTTTGAAGACGAACGACAAGGTGGTGGCACGCAAGGTTGCCGTTCCGGAGGCTCGGGCGCAGTTTCAGTACATTCGGCCGGACATTTTACTCCTCCGTACCGTGGCCCACCATCTCATCATGTGGGACAACATCAAGGCCGACGGCGCGTGGATCAAGTCAAACATGCCAGCCGTTTTTAAAACCGACATTGGGAAGATTCGGTCACTCAATAGCCGGCATTTGCCGCTGTTCAACATCCTCACCGGCCTGCTGTGGGCAATCAGCCTTAAGCACGCCGGGAGCGGCAATCAGGAAGTTCGCGACGTGGTCGTCAAGTACCTCGACGCCTTCATGCGCATCTGCAATTTACCTATTGTCGGGTACGACGCCAGCCTGACGTTCACGACAGCGCGCAATTGCCAGGATCTCGTCGCTCTTGCCGCCGCCACGATCATGGCGGGCACCGGCGATTTGGTTGTCATGCGCCGGCTGCGCTCACTCCACGGGAGCCGCATCAAGCCCGAGACGACTTACGGGACGCACCTTGCGGCGCACATGGCCATGGGCGTGCTCTTTGTCGGGAGTGGCCAGTACACTTTCGGTACGTCAAACCTCGCCATCGCGTCGCTTTTGTGTGCCTTTTATCCGCTCTTCCCCGCCGACATGAGCGATAACCGGGCGCACTTGCAGGCGTTCCGCCACATGTGGGTGCTCGCGGCTGAGCAGCGCTGCATTGTGGTCCGTGAGATTGATACGAATCGCGCCATCCATTTTCCGCTTCGCATCCTGATGCGTGATGGCACCGTCAAGGACGTCCGAGCGCCGTGTCTGATTCCGGAGTTTAGTAACATAGCCCGCATTTCTACCACGAGCCGCGAGCACTGGCACATCACGATCGACTTTGACAACGCGGCGCGCCTGGCCAACTTCTGCCAGCACCCGACATTGTACGTGCGACGCCGCCCGGCTGTCTACGACATCTTCCGCTCACCCTTTGCGCGCTCTCTGGCCATGTCTCACGACCGCGAGCTATCCACGGCGCGGCGCTCCCCGTGGGAGTGGGTGTTCAAGCAGGGCTCATTTGGCGGCGTCGACATGGATGAGATCGACTTTGTGCTGCCCAAGGACAAGCGTGGCCGCGTGCACAACCTCGACACGCGCGGCAGCGCTGCCGACCAGCGCCTCATTCTAGCTCAGGGCGTGCGCTCTGTTGACCGCGACCGGCTGTGGAACCTGCGCATCTTGTTTAGTTGGACAGACGCCCAGGTCAAGCGCGGCCAGGACTTTTTCTGGCTGCGTCGCGAGCTGGTGGACGACCTGCGCCGCGTCGTAGAGATGCGGCGCACGGCGGCACTTGGCGGTTCTTGATGGCGGACGGAGGCGTTGGCTGTTCTCAATGGCAGGGATGGCTGACGGCGAGTCTCGGGTCGGCGAGGAAATCGCAATGAGCTCTCAGGTAATGTGTTGCTCTTTGGGATAGATTTTTCCGTAAGTCCCTGGTCCATCTTGACTTGGCGTCTATTGGCATGATATCACGAGAAACGGTCTATCAGTTTGCGAGATACCCAGCATGAATGGTGGGATATTAGGTATTCGGTTGGCGTCGGTGTACGGGCGGCTTATCTGCGATGATGCTAGAAAATAGATTTGTACCCTGGCAGATCGCCGCCAGGCTGCTTGACTCTCATGTCTGCAACTGCATGTGAAGTCTAATGCCATCTACATACCATACGGATAGTGGAATTGGTGTTCCGTCAAAGGAGTCTGGACCTTGCAACGCTTGAGTGCCTGGGGGACTAGTCCATTTTCAGGCGGGAAAGTGGCTGTCTGTCGTCTTTGTTGTCCGAGACATGCGGGGTTTGCCATCTGCATCATCGTCGGGTGAGCCTCACATTCCGAAGACCGCTCGAAAAGGCGATTCGATGCTGTACAAGGCTACACACGTACTAATAATACGCCGTGGGCTGACCTCAGCCCTCACAAACCTACCACAGTATGCACGGTAATGACCTTTTGGGTTGTGGCTCGGAGCACCCGATAGCACGCCGCAAGCTGCAGTTGAGGATGTACCTCCGTATTGTTGCTCGGCTAATCGTATTTTCAGACCTCTGGTCCCTGAATCATCCAGCTAGAAAAGTTGAGGACGTGGGCACTGACAATGTGAGGATGTACGCACGTATATAAGGCCCGAGGGCGCCGGTCGGGATCTCCGCAGCCCGCACTCAAACATGCATCTCAAGGCGCTCAAGGAGCTTGACAGGTCAGAGGGGACAGTTCGCATCCGTCAATGTAAGCCCCACAACGTTTTGCAGACAACAACTGACAGTGGGCAGCGGGCGACGGTGCGTTGGTGCTTGTCCCGCAGCCGTCCCCGAACGACCCCAATGACCCGCTGCGCTGGCCGTTATGGAAGAAACACACAGCATTCGGTGCTGTCTGCGCCTTTACGTTCCTGACTAACTATGGCATCAGCGGTCTCGCCCCGGCATTCGGTGTCCTGGCGCAGGAGTTCCACAAGAGCCCGGGGGAGGTCGCGGATCTGCTGCTGTGGCCGCTCCTGGTGCTCGGCATCTTCAACTTCTTTTGGGTTCCGATAGCGAATTACTTTGGCAAGCGGCCCGTGTTCATCTTTGCTTCACTTCTGCTGTTCCTTACGTTCATCTGGGGCGCCCGCGCGCAGACTTTCCGCAGCTTGCTGTGGTCGAACATTATCAGTGCCTTCGCTGGTAGCTCGACCGAGGCGTTGGGGGCAGCCATTGTGAACGATCTCTACTTTTTGCACGAGCGCGGGACAAAATTGAGCATCTATATGAACTTCATCGCCGGAGGAAACACCATCGGGCCGCTGATTTGCGGCTTTGTGGCCGAGAATGTCGGCTGGCGGTGGCATAAGGGGGTCGCCGCCATCGCGACGGGTATCACTTTTGCCACGGTCGTATTTCTTGTTCCGGAGACACAGTTCACTCGTAATCTGGACGCGGGCGGCAGCGCGTTGTCGGATTCCGAGGCAGAAAAAGGCGTGCCCGTGACGACTGAGGTGGCGCAAAAGACCTTCTGGCAAGAGCTCAGCTTGACGGTTGGGATGTCACCCGGCACCAACATCTTTGAGCTCTTCGTGCGGCCATTTCCGCTGATCGTGTATCCGGCGGTGCTGTTTGCGTTTCTCGGATACGCCGTAAGCCTGGCGTGGGTGGTGGCAATCAACATTATGGCGCCTTTCATCCTGGAGGCGCCGCCGTATCTCTGGGGAACTTCGCTGGTGAGTATCCGCGGCTAATGTGTGCAGTGCTGACTCGACCGCCAGATCGGACTCATCAACCTTGCCGGTTTTCTGGGCAACGTCTTCGGCTCGGTGATAGGAGGCTGGTGCGTCGACCGGTACTCGGACTGGCGCGCCCGGAAGAACAATGGCGTCTTCGAACCGGAAATGCGCCTGTTTCTGCTCATCCTTCCGGCTCTCATCGTTCCGGCCGGCTGTCTGGTGTTCGGATACGGCGTCGGTCGCTCCCTGCACTGGACCGCGCTCTTCTTTGGCTTCGGCATGATTTCGCTGGGGCTGGTAGCTGTGCCCATCATCGGGATGACATATGTCAGGTGAGTGCGGGTTTATCAATGGTGGCTTTGCACAGCTTGCTCACATTGACCTCCAGTGACTGCTATTTCCCTGTCGCATCGGACGCACTTCTGCTGGTCAACGGGCTCAAGAACATCGTGGCATTTGGCTTTGTGTACGGTGTGGTGCCGTGGGTGACGGGTTCTGGATACGTGAATGCGTTTGGAACACAGGCCGGCGTGTTCGTCGCCATCATGGCGCTGGCCATTCCGCTCGCTCTGTATGGCGCGAGGATCAGACACAGGACATCCCAGTGGCGGATCATTTTGTAGACGTTCCGGGCTCGGGGCCTTGCCGTTCTAATCTTGATATATGAAGCCAGAGGCTGGGAACTCTCTGGTCGCTGCTACGAGGTCGTGGACAAGGCTGCTCCCTCCTGGTCGTCATGGATTGGCCATGCTGCATCGGCATGGATTTGCTATACTAATGCTGGAACAGTACAGTAGACACTGCACACACGTAAATAGACTAGGCCTTCCTCCGGAAGTTAACCACACCGACAGAGTCATTTGTTCCCGCATCGATTGGTCAAGACCAAGCACCCATCGTGAGCGACCAAAGTGTTGATGTACACTAGAACTAATGTGACCGAGCATAAGGGCAGTGGTGAAAGGTAGAGGAATCATCAAATGTAATTTCGGTAAGCTCATGATGCTTCACTCGCCGAACCGATTTCTTGCGACGCAGTCACACAGGGCCAGTTAAAAAAGTCGCGACCGCTCCCCACGCTAGCCTATGCTCGTTTTTAGGCCAATATCCTAGAGGCGTATGGTCTTAACTTTCTGAGAAGGGACCTTGAACTTTTCTAGAGGACTCCTGCACCGTGTTCATCCTGGGCGACATCGGCGATTCTTCGCCGTCCTTTCGCATTGTACTTTCCACGTCGAACCTCAACTTCCGCTGCTTTCTCTGTATTTACCGGCCCCGGCGATCCTGGTGCTCCTTGACGGGCGCCAAACGCCAAATCCATCCCCGCTGGAGCATGGCAAGGCCTGGAGACCAGCAAATCCTCGCCGGTGCCCCGCAGAGTCCTGGATTTTGTCGGCCTCCTAGTTCTACTCTTACCATCACCTTCATCTCGCTCATGGCTTATGTGAGCCGCCGGAAGAAGTCATGTAGAGAATCACGTCAAGGATCATGGAGGCAGACTTGATCTATTTGTCTACGGAAGCCGCCACTGAATCCCGTGCTCAGTGCGCAAAGCGGAAGTCCAGGCGCTTGTTGCCCTTATCCTTCGTGGTGGCAAGGTACTCGACCTTTTGCGCTTCGGTCAGCGCGTTCCACTTGCGGTCGCGTGACTTGTTGCGCCAGATGTAGTACGCCTTGACCAGCAAGTAGATGACGATGTTCATGCATACGACCGCCAGCAGCTGCTTGTTGCCGCGCTTATACCGCGGCGCGTCGTCCTTGCGGTAGACGTTGGAGCTGATGATACCAGACGTTTGCACAAACATGTTGTACGCGGCCGCGGACACGGTGCGCGACCGAACGCTGTTGGAGTTGCGCGAGTTCCAACCAACTTGGATCGGATGGGCTGCAACGTCAGCGGATGATGATCACGGAAGAGCGGGTAACATACCATTCGGATAAGCCAGCAGCAGCGTCGTTACCGTCCACAGCGTCCACCGGTTGATCTTCTGCGTGTTCATCACGTTGAGAGCTATAAGGAACGGTAACAGCCAGACCTGCCCGACCATGGACGTCAGTGTCAGCTCTCCTGTCCATTCGGCAAAGTAAGAGAGCGCAAGCATGGTGATGATGTGCAACACGGTGAACGGTATGGTGAGTAGATTGGTGTTGAAGGTGTCGAACCCGAGCCCACGGAGCGTGAGAGTCAAATACTGCTGTGGTGGAACCGCGGGAATCTGAAACACGAGCCCGAGGATGTACAGCGGCCACAGGTCGTAGTCCGAGAGGCTTGTGTACAGCAGTTTCGGTGTGATGGGTTGACGGTTGTGCATCGTTCCCTTGGTCGGATCTTCGCGGATGACTCGGTTGACGATGATGGTCTCTTCGCGCTCGCTGAACCAGCCCTTCTTGCCGCGGAACCAGTTGGCCGTCTGTGTCGGGCTTGGCGGCATGAGACCAAAGGCGAGCAGACCGACAACCAAGGTGATGAGGCCCTCAATGAGGAAGAGCCAGCGCCAGCCGGCCTGGCCGAGAACGCCACGCATGTGCAGCAGACCGTACGCAATGAGCGCAGACAGGATATCGGCGATGCTCATACCCGTCCAGAAGTACGACAGCCGGATGGACAGCTCGTGGTGCTTGTAAAAATACGACAGATACAAGATGACGTCCGGAATGAAGCCGCCTTGCAACAGCCCAAGCAGCGCGCGGGTGAGGAGGAAGGTGGAGCGCCCCTTGAGCGCATACTGAGACATGGCGACGGCGCTCCAGAGGACCATCTGTGCGGGGATCCAACGGTCAGGGCCGACCCACTTGGACACCAGCTGGCTCGGCAACTCAGCACAGAGGAATGCCAACTTGAACACGGTGTTGCCGAAGTTGAAGTCTGATGGTCAGTATATGAGCCGCGACACCGGACACAAACGTACCATTCGTGGTCAAATGCAGGTCCTTGAGCAGGTTGTCGGACACTGCCTGCCCCAGATTGGCGCGGTCGAGCTCGAGAGCCATGAACATGATGATAGCGAAGAGCATGATGCGGCCGTCCAACTTGCGAATCAGCTTGTTCTCCTCGCGCCACGTCCATCGCGCCGATGGATCGAATCGGTGCAGATTTTCCCTGACGGTCAGCGTGGCCAACGAAATGAAGGAGAAGCAGTACACACCAGTCAGCTCGCGGCTGGTACTGCGCCGCAGTCTCGGGGTTGTCGAAAACGCTCGGTTGCGTCGCAATGGCATCCGGATCGTACTTGACCTTGTCGCGGGAGAAGAAGAAGCGCTTCACATGGTGCGGCTCGCCCAGCTCGGGGATGGCGGAGACGGACGCTTTGGGCTCCTTCTTGCCCTCAGGCACAAGGCTGTCGTTCGACGTGGACGCCGAAGGGATTCGGTCTTTGAGGAGCACGGTACTCATGATGGAACAGGGTTATTGGACCGGTTAACGGACGCGAACAGGGACGGGTACCCAGTCTCTATTTATCCTCCATGTCTCACATCACCATCACACACCTCTACCGCTTTGCGTGATTCTAGGACCTGATGGCAGGATGATGGGCCGGCGCATTTCAACGCCCTCTGCAGCTCATGTCTGCTTCCAGTGTCTGTATCATCGCTGCTGGCTTCTGGGCTATGCCTCATGCTCGCAGTTTCGTCGCCATGTTGGTCGAGGGGGTGGGCAAGTCGCCACATTCTACCACATGGCATGTGCGGCCGGCCTGCCGAACCACGAAGACGGGAATGGCAAGACCGCGGGGTACATTTGTCGCCATAGCAGCCGCAAAATTCGAACTGATAAGCGCTAACAGGGCCATTGGGCTGCATCCGGTCTTTTCGCAGTATTGTGGTGTTCTTGCGTGCATCCACCACCACGTTGTGTATAGGTCCAGACCCGCCCCGACGCCAAGAAATCGCCATCAATGTGCGGTTGTCGCAATGACAAGGGAAGCCGCAACGGGTAAATCGGAATGACGCGATGCTTGTGGTTCATGATGACATTGCCTGAGGGCGGACTACATGATGGCAACGAGTGAAGGGTGTAAGGACGAACGATTGAAGTTGAGTTGAGCAACGCGGAACGTCCGTCTTTCAGCATTGTCGTGAACTTAACCTTGTCGGCCCGATTCAGCCTCGTCCCTTCCGCCAGCCTTACTCCGTACACGTATCCGATTCCCCGCAGCCTTCTACCGTATCGCAATGGCTCCCGCAGCCCTCGACACCAGCGCCTCGACCGGCCCGCGCACCTTGCCACTCAAGGCTTCGGGCGCTTTGGCTGATGTTGAGTCGATTGACATCACGCCAGTCATTGGCACTGAATTTCCCAATGCCAATCTCGTCGAGTGGCTCAACGCCCCGAACGCCAACGCCCTCCTGCGGGATCTCGCCATCAAGAGTGCGTCTCTCGTGCCTTTCGCTTTTTGTTCACCTGTCTCTTGTTTGCCTTTGCTCATCTGCCTCTTGGTCTTTGCTTGTCTTCTGCTCCTCTCGTGCGCAATTCGTATCATGCATCAGGCTGACCGTCAGTCTCCGAACGCGGCGTGGTTTTTTTCCGCGCCCAGGACAACCTGACCAACGAGCTGCAGAAGCAGCTCATCATCAAGCTTGGTGAGCTGACCGGTCGCCCCAAAACTTCGGGCCTGCACATCCACCCGATCCTCAACACCGAACGCGAGCTGGGCGGCAACGACCCCGAGATCAGCACCATCTCGTCGGTGCAGCACCAGAAATTTTACAAGCCCGGCCCCAAAAGCGACGAGCTCAGCCCCAAGAAGCAGTATACTGCGCAATGGCATAGCGACATTGCATTTGAGCCGGTGCCTGCCGACTACTCGTCACTGCGACTGGTCCAGTTGCCAAAGACTGGCGGAGGTGAGTGCTCCTTGTCTTTCGATGGCCGCTCGCTCCCCACTGACAATGCGCCGCCAGACACGTTATTCGCCTCCGGGTACGAGATCTACGACCGCATCAGCGAACCCTTCCAGCGCTTCCTCGAAACTCTCACCGTGACCTTTGCGCAGCCCAACTTCAACGCCGTCGCCGAGCGCAGCGGCTTCAAGCTCTATGCCGGCGTGCGCGGCGCGCCAGAGAATGTCGGCACGGAGCTCAAAGCCGTGCATCCTCTCGTCCGCACCAACCCAGTCACCGGCTGGAAGAGCATCTTCCCCGTGGGCGGCCATGTGCAGCACATCAACGGCGTGACCGAGGATGAGAGCCGCAAACTGCTGGACTGGTTCCTCGAGCTATTGCATAAGAACCATGACCTCCAAGTGCGCTTCAAGTGGCAGAACCCCAACGACATTGCCATCTGGGACAACCGCAGCGTTTTCCACACCGCCACTTTTGATTATGATGGCCAGGGTGACCGCTTCGGCAACCGCGCTGTGGGGTTAGGCGAGCGGCCGTACTTCGATCCGCAGAGTACATCGCGCAGGGAGGCGCTGAGAATCCCCAATTAATTCAATGCATGCTGTTCATTGTTCTGCCAGAGCCGCTTCGATGTTTATGGACGCATATGGAGAATGTGAAATCTTGCCGTCGCTATGAAAATGATGCTCACGCGCTTATCTCAAAATTCAAGTGCTAGATCTCTCGCAGAAACCTACTAAAGAATGTTCGTAAACGCCTTAACTGTCACGGTATGACACCCGGTTCTGCAGCCCCATGGGCTCGCACCATCTGTTAGAAGGAGGTGTGAGATTAATGGAAACATCACAGCATCACAAGTTAAACCGAAGGTCTGTCCATGAACAAGTTGCTTGATTGTCAAAGAGGTGGGGATCCTGAGTCTGCTTATGCTCGAGCCCTGTGGCTGAAATTGGGTAAGGCTGAACACAGCCACCGCTGTCCAACACTCCCCCTCAGACGAAACCCAGTGAAAATGCGAGGGTTACGCTCACAAAGACATGAAGCTCCCACATGGACAGACGGCCAGGCCTCGTTAAAACCCTCCGTGAGGGAAAGAGTGCCTGGACTTATAAAAGGAGGGGCGGCAGACAGATCGATCTTCATGGTTCCCATCTCCCCCTCACCTGGTGTGAGCCCATTCAAGACCCAGTGCCTCCCTGAACTGTTCGAAGCGATTATTTGGCAAGGCTTTTGTAAGGCCATCAGCAACCTGCTTCTCCGTCGGGATGTACTGGAGGTCAATCTCTCCAGATGCCTGCTTCTCCCTGACGTAGTGGTGCTGAATGCCAATGTGCTTTGTTCGCGGGTGAAACTGCGTGTTCTTGGCCAGGGGAATTGCTCCTTGGTTGTCGCCGTAGATAACCGTGGTGGTGAGGTCCTCCCTTGCTTGGAACTCGCGGAGGAGTGCCTGGAGCCAGATTGCTTCCTTTGTCGCCTGAGTTTGCCCCATGTACTCGGCTTCGCAGGATGAGAGTGCAACGGTGGCCTGTCGCTTCGAAGACCAACTGATTGCTCCGCTTCCGATGTTGAAGACGTAGCCTCCCGTTGAATGCTGAGTTCCCAAGTCCCCGGCCCAGTCGCTGTCCGTGTAGCCGACAAGGGGTTTGAGGCTTCCCTTGTACACGAGAGCCAAGTCGATGGTGCCTCTGGGGTATCGCATGATTCGCTTCACAGCCTTGATGTGGCCCTCGGTTGGGTTTGACGCGTACCGGCTGCACGCGGACACAGCAAAGGCGATGTCGGGTCTGGTGCCGAGCATGGCGTACATCAGCGAGCCGATGGCTTTGGCGTACCAGGGTTTCGCAACCTCCGTAGACTGAAAGGCTTCCGGTGCTGTTCCATTTTCTCTTGCATCGGCGTCAGGACTGGCTTTGACTCCCACATCCCAAATCCTTCAGGACCTTTTCCAGATAGCCGTGCTGGGAAAGGTGGATGGCGCGCTTGCTCCTGTCCCGCCTGATAGACATGCCCAGGTAGTATGAGCAGGGTCCAAGGTCCGACATCTCGAAGCGGCTGTTCAGAGCCTCCTTCAGCTTTCCGATGTTTTCCGACCTGACACCGGCAATCAACAGGTCGTCGACGTACACGGCAATGTACACGTTGTCCTTCACGAAGATGCCCAGGTCAGAGGAAAGGGGAGTGAACCCGAGGTCTTTGTTCATTTTGTAGGAATACGTAGCTGGTTGTGTAGATTAAGCATTCCGGGCTCATAACCTGTTGAAAGGTGATGCGTGATCAACAGAAACGTCACTGCATCACAAGTTGGACCGAAGGTCTGTCCATGAACAAGTTGCTTAATTGTCAAAGAGGTGGGGATCCCGAGTCTACTTGTACTCGAGCCCTGTGGCTGAACCTGGGTAAGGCTGAACGCAGCCACCGCTTTCCAACAGGTACCGCTTATGGCCTGGGGCGCGTTAGCTCCGGTGTCACCGGCCATTCGGTGAACACGGCCGAGTTCTGGCGCCGGGGCGAGTCACAGCGCGAACCGATCCACGCGCACCTCAGCAATCACAAACGCGGCGCCGTTATCGCGGCTTACCGGCATTGCGGCAGCGAATCTCACGGCAGCGGTGATAGTGACGCAATAGCACACGGAGCGAGCCGATGTGCGGGCAGCGGACTCCGGAATTCGGCCCGGCACAGAACAACACGCTCATCGCCGGCTTCAACCAGCCGAGCTTGCCTCAAAGTACGTTGTCACTTGTCAGCGAGGCAATCACCCTTAGACACAACGCGGAGTCTTCGATTGCCGTTTCGACTGTTACATACAAGACGCCCCAAAGACCTCAGCCTCCCCCTGCGGCACGTACACCGCCGGCCCCGATATCGGGTACGGCGACACGTTGCGCCACATGTCAAAGTACAGCCCCGGCTCCTGCTTGAAGGGACGGTAGGCGCCGGGGAAGCAGACCCCGGGCGGCGACGCAGCCCCGCTGCCCGAGATGCGCAGGTTGAAGCATTGGATGTAGTGCTGGGTTGTCAGCGACGTCCTCAAGGCTAGAGCCGTACCTGTGGCCCCAGGATCTTGTCCTTCATGTGCTATAGGCTATCCTCGGTCATATAGTGCAGCGCGATGAGCTCGTGGCGGAGGATATAGGTCACCGGCGCAATGTCATGCGGAGTTACCGTGGCGGTGACGTTCCCGTCGTCCATCATCTCGTCTACGGCCCACCGGCCATCCGCCGCCAGCCCCCGTTCCGAGATCTTGAACCACGACAGCGCGTTGAGGTCCACCTTCTCGACCGGCCCCGTGTATCGCGCCAGGTAGTTCACGATGGGGCCCTTGTGGCTCGCAAACCAGGAACTCCACAGGAAGCGCACCGTGCTGCCCGCGCGGGCAGGGGCGATCAGCGCCGGAGCGCGCGGGTCGGCGTTGCAGGCCATCACCGGGGAGGTCTGGGTCGACAACGGCGAAGCGCCGCGAGGTGCGCTGGTTGTAGGCAAAGGCGATGGGCGGGCTGGGGAAGCGGTCGTCGCGCTCACTGGAGGGTTAAATGGGAGGCGGTATTGCGGGCGGCTTACGGTGAGTAGCCCCAGTACCTGGGTCGTTAGCGATGCGGCGTGGGGGGGGAGACGTACAGTTGACCGTCGACGGCGACATGGCGCACAGAGCCGTGCGTAAAGGCGCTCATTGCGAGGCCGACAGATAATGTCAGGGCCCAGCTAGGTTCACGGGTGGAATTTAATTGGCATGGTCAAACAAACAACACTTCTCTGAAGAATCTATGTAAAGTGGAGGAGGAGCAAACCTAAGTGATGGGTGGTGGTCTGGGCGTCGAGACCCTTGGTCACGTGACCAGGGATGGTCTGTGGTTCCTGGAGGACGAGTGACCAGTGTTGGCAAGCATTGGTCTTACCTCCTTGTTATGGGAGTTGTCCCAACTAGGTTTGGCTCGCCCCATGACAGATAACTAAATTGGGAGCAGCATTTTGCCGTAGGAATGGGTGAGTGCAGAAGGCATTGCTTGGCGGGTGCGACTTGGTCTAATAAACTGAGCGGCGCTGTCGCGTCGACGGATGGCATCGAGCTAAACGATCGATCTAGATTAGAACGATAATGAGCAAGTCCAAATGAGGGTTGCCGAGCCTACAGCGATGGCGCAGCGATGGCCCGTGAGCTATATGGGATCAACTAATTCACGAGCTTGGGTTCGTCAACGGAAACGCGGATTGCGATGAAGCGTTCTGCGGACTAAAGACCGAATCCTGGGTATCCAACCGCCCTGCCTCAAGCGACAACGAAATGCAGAAATCAAGACAAACGGAGACTATGCGGACTGGCAGTAGCCGGTGCCGGTTGGAACCGACCCATAACCAGTCCCGCTCGGAGCCGATTTCCCATAGCCTGTGCCTGTCGGAGCAGGCACGCCATAGCCAATGCCGACGGCCGGTGGCCCAGAGTCAGCTCCCGTCAGAGCTTACCTATAGCCATTGCCACTAGCGGACAGCCCGTCACCAGTTCCGGCCCCACTCGGCTATTAATAACCAGTCCCCGGCCCGCCGTCGCCGCCGGCATATAGAGCCGCAGCCACGGGACATTTCTTCGGGGCGTGCCGCCGCCGACACGCAGAGCAGTACGGGCGGCGGAGAGCCTAGCCGAATGCCGCCGCAAGAAGCGCGGCTAGGGCAGCGAGGATAGCCAGGAGCACAATGAGCGCAATGTCCCAGGGGCCGTGGCTCGCCGGGATGGCCTTGGAGGTGACCGTCGGCCAGAAATCGAAGAGAGGGGCCGTGGCGGACGAAAAGTCGTAGAGGGTCAGGGTGTGGCTGATGGTGACGGTGGTCGTGCCGGCGAAGCTGGTGGTGGTGGTGGTGGTGGTGTTGGCCACAGTGACGGTGCTCGTCTTGCCAGCGTCGGTAATGGTCGTCGTGAGGCCGGTGACGGCGGTGGTCTTGCCGGCGTCAGTCACGGTGGACGTTTGGCCCGCGTCAGTAGTTGTTTGGCCGGCGTCTGTGAATGTGGTGGTCTGGCCAGCGACGGTGGTGGTTTGGCCAGCGTCCGTGACTGTCGTGGTCTGGCCAGCAACGGTGGTCGTCTGGCCGGCGTTGGTAGCGGTCTTGCCCGCATCGGTGACCGTGGTTGTCTGGCCGGCGTTGCTGGCGGTTGTAGTTTGTCCGGCATTCGTTACGACCGACGCAGAAGCCGACGCGGAGATCAACGTCACTGTCGAGGTACTCCCAGCATTTGTGACGGTCGTCGTCAGCCCAGCGTTGGTGACGGTCGTTATGGCCCCGGCATTTGTCACGACTGACGTGGAAACGGACGTCACGGTCGTGGTCGTGCCAAATTCGGTCACCGTAGTCGTAGTCGTGCCCGCGGTGGTCAAGACGATGAAGGCGGGGATAGTGCTTGTTGCCCCGGTGACGGTAGTCATCTGGTCCTTAGCGACGACAGATGGTCGTCTTGCCCACATCAACGGTGACAGTCGAAGTCCTGCCCGCATCCACCACAATCACTGTCTTCCCCGTGGTGGTGACCATCGTCGTCTGCCCGGCGTCGATGACAGTTTGCGTCTTGCCTGCGGCGGTGACGGCTGTCGTGACGTTGGGCGGCAGCACACATCCGGTGAAGATGGTCTGGTGGACGCTCGTGATGTTCTCATATATCGTCCCACCACCGCAGACGGGCTCTTTGATGGTCCCTGTGTGCAGCTGAGCCACGAACGAGGTGCGCGGGAGACATGTCGTCGATGGACACGAGAGCGGAGAGCACAACTGGGTGACGATGGTCGTCGAGGGCAAGCATGAGCTCTCAGGATATGTTGGAGCTTGTGTTGTCGACGTTGTCCAGGACTGACGTCGAGATAAGCATCAGACGAGACGGCGGGGTGGAGACATACCGATGATGAAGGTGCCGGAGTTGCCGGCGCAGGTGAGAAGCTTGTCTCGAGGTCCCGGCTCCCACCCATCACCGCGCAGATCGCGCTGCTGTCTGCCTAAGGCAGAGCGGGGTCAGCTGCGGGGGCCAAGGACCGGCAGGGGTCTCCCACGACACGTTTCCGGTGCACTTCACGATAAGGGCGTGTACTGCTAGTAGGAGAGAAATAGAGGCTCGGATTCGACACACTAACTGGTCAGTGGTATGGCGCGTTACTGCAAGCCAATGTGAAAGCGGAATCTCCAGACCGGTCGTGGCAGACTCATTGTTGATGCTGCATTACGCGCCTACAGGGATTGCAAGGCTGAGCGGCAACAAGAAGGAATCATTAACAGCTCCCCCAGCCCCTCCTTTTTCTTAATTTCGATTCAATCCAGTTCAAAACATTGTTCAGATCTTTGCAAATACCTCACAACTATCGAATGGTACTTGTTCCATATCCACCCTTCCTGACGAATTCTCCGCTTCCACCAAAATGGCACCTAAGCTTCAACGCGAAGACTACACCGTTGGCTGGGTGTGCGCACTCCATATCGAATTTGCGGCAGCGCAACTTCTGTTAGACACGGAGCATGCGCCTTTCCCGCAAGGTCCGAACGAGCCTACTTTCCCATACAAATTAGGCTGTATTGGTAGCCACAACGTCGTCATCGCCTGTTTGCCGGCCGGCCGGCCTGGAACGAACTCTGCGCTTTCGGTTGCGCTGCAGATGAGATCGATGTTTACATCAATTCAGTATGGCCTGATGGTTGGCATCGGAGGCGGGGTGCCCAAGCCGAAGAACAATTTGCGGCTCGGAGACGTTGTTTTCAGCCAACCTGACGGTGCTCACGGCGGTGTGGTGCAGTACGAATTCGGCAAAGACATTCCAGGCGGGCTTCGACGAACCGGACATCTCAGTGCCCCCCCCGAGCATCTTTTGAACGCGCTTCAGACCCTCAAAGCTCGGCACAGCATGACCAATTTCGGCTTTCTCGACCACCTTTCCAAGCTCACGAGACCGGGCAGTCCGTTTCTGCGTCCCAATGACGCATCCGATGTCTTGTTCGCGGCTTCCTACGAACACAAGGACTCAGATGACGCAGTTGGATGCTACGAATGTGCCCAAGAGAGCCTGGTAAACCGGGATAGATGGCAGGCCCGCACCGGACCCGTCCAGGTCCACTTCGGCACCATTGCATCAGACAATCGGCTCATGCGAGATGGCAACCAGAGGGACAGAATCAGCAAGGAACTCGGGGGCGTTCTTTGCTTTGAGATGGAGGCGGCTGGGCTGATGAACCACTTCCCCTGTCTGGTTATTCGAGGCATCGCCGACTATTCCGACTCGCACAAAAGCGACGATTGGCAGAAGTATGCGGCGGCAACTGCAGCTTCCTGCGCCAAGGAGATTCTGCTGCTGATCCCCCCAGTTACAAGTTAGTTGCATCCCGTTTCTTCCGCTCCGAGTTGCAATGCGAACGTGTCCCTGCTTTCGTATCTGCTTTTGTCCTGGGGGAGGCAAACCTCTGTGTACCAAACGACAATGCTTGATGAGCCGGATGGAGCCCAACGCTGACAGCCTTGCGCATAGACCTCCCACGTTATCGAACACACTTCAGCCTCGAAGGCGTTCCTGTAGTGAAAGAATTCGTTCAGCGGCCGGCAGAGATGGTGCAACTCGAAAAAGCACTGTTGCCACAACCGGACACCCAACGCCGAAAGATACTTGCGCTCTGCGGACTCGGTGGAATTGGTAAGACACAGCTTGCCGTAGAGTTCGTCCGGAGGCGCCGTGAAGAGTTTAGTTCTGTGTTCTGGCTGGCTGGAGACACAGCGGACAGCCTGAGACAGAGCATTGCGCGATGTGCAACCCGGATTCCGAAAGGCCAGA
>ML996697.1:0-177262 GCA_010356995.1 Trichodelitschia bisporula
CTCAGCCCAGGCTAACCAAACCCAGAGGGCCAAGTCACGTCCTTCATCCTCATCACGTCCGACGACGAGCGCATCTACGGATGGCACATCCTGCCCCTGGCCGCGTACGCACGGCACGCAGCGCCACTGGCGGCGAACCCGGTGCGCGAACTAGGGAACTTCAACGAGACGCTAGCGTGTAAACTCATGATGGAAGATGCAGAGTTCAAGGCTATTGTCAACTGTACGCTCTCCAGCCTATCCATAATCTCCTCTAACCCCCGCACAGCCCACATTGTATGTCTCCCCGTCTCCCCAATGTCCAACTCCCTCGTCACTATTTCCCTTAATTCAAACCAACCTCCTTAAACGCCAGCCACAACTCCCAAATGGACTGCTCAGCGACTTACAAACTGCTCACCTCCCTCCCAAGTACCCATGTCCTAACCCTGGCTTACCGCGGCTTCGTCCACAGCACTGGCTCCCCTCAGAAAGCGGCCTAATCACAGACGCCATCTCCCTGCTGACCACGCTGCTCCTCCTTCCCCCGCACCATTCTTGTCCTCGGCCACTCGCTCGGCACGGCCGTCGCCGCTGCCGCTGCCGCCGCCGCCGCGATAGGGTTGATGCCCAGGACTCTGGTACGGGATCCAGGGGTGGTAGATCTGAATCTAGATGCCCGCCTAGTGTTGGAATGCGGTGGCTGTGTTCAGCCTCACCCAGTTTCAGCCACAGGGCTTGAGTATAAGTAGACTCGGGGTCCCCACGTCTTTGACAATCAAGCAACTTGTTCATGGACAGACCTTCGGTCCAACTTGTGATGCATTGATGTTTCATTGATCACACATCCCCTTTCAACAGAGGGTTAACCGTGCAGGGTACAATTGTATCATGGCCGACGTCCCCATCGCGCTGGCGGTGATGAAGGCCCTCGAGATAGCAGGTTCGGGTGAGGAGATCACGTCAATCTAGCAGCCCCACGATACCAGAAACACAGCCCGAGATCAAAGTAAACGAGTGAGCCCTAACCCAGCCTAGATATCTAGCCCGCGCCAAGGCCTTGCTCAATCATACCCCCCCTCTCATCCCGTAGATAAACCACGCTTCAAAAGCAAAGAACCTCTATCAACGCGCCTGTAGATCAAAACATGTGCCAAGCCGACCCAGTACTGCGCGATGAGGTCTTGCGAGATAAGGAAGAGCTGCGACATGATGAACGTCTCTGTCGCAGCGATCAGGCCGGCTCCATGAAATTTGAGATGAACCTCCCCCCCTACATACCACCGATTCGCCATTTGCCCCGCACTCCGCACCACCTTTGCGCCTTGAAACAGCTCCTACGCGCGCCGCACGGCGCCCGCGCTCCTAATATCTGGCGCCACGAATATCTACTGCCCGCGTGGTACGTTGCGGTCGCCAGTCAACCTAACGCCCAGCAATTACTCCTTGTGCATCCCGTCCATCCACCAGCGTGCCCGCCACGCCCACCTCGATGCCCCTCACGAGCCACGTGGGCAGTCTGCACTCGGCCAGCGCGGCCTCCTGGGCGGAGAAGGGAGTTAAATGGGCGCATCGGGCCGCAGCAGCCCGATGAACTCCTCGCCGCGGCCGTGGTAGTCGCCGGGCCCAGATGCGGCGGTACGGGCGGGATGGTGTGGAGGTCACGGCCTTTTCGGACAACGAGGCCCAGGTCGCGAACTCGAAGCCAGGTTGTAGGGCAGCTTGGGGAGGAGGTCGAGGATTTGCAGCTTGTTACGCGGGATGCGGAAGGAGGCGGTGCTCATGTCGGGTTGGGCTTTGGGAGCGAGCATTAGCGCGGCAGGGCACTGGCTCTCGGATTAAAGGTCGGGCCGATACCCACCGAGTGAGTGGATTCGGTGGCTTGATTCAATTGCGTGGCTACGTCGGAACGTGGCTACGTCGGAACGTGGCTGATCGTCACTGGCTGTACGGAGAGCCCGTCCATCATAGCCTTGCTTCCGTGTGGTATCAATCAAGGCAAAGTGATGATCGGTTGGCTGAAAGCTTTGGATCCGATTCGTGCGTCGATATAGATTTTTTTTTGCGTGCGTCCAAGGATACACGTCTGTGTTATTGGTTGAAGGAAGTTCCATGTGCTAGGCGAATAAACAAAGGCCGTGTCATGGGAGGATACCATCTCTCCCATGTCAAATCGCCACTGGCCCTGTGTGGGTCACGTGACTCGGTAAGCTTGATGCCTGATCCCTGCAATTGCAGCCCGTTTGGACTTGCAGGGGTAAGGACTTGGCGCTGGCCTGTGCGCTAGCACCCCCAGCTCCCCCACACTCCACATTCACACGCGAAACCCTTACATAGTTCTTCAAAGCTTTCAATGAATGTTATTCCACAACCAATGCTGTGCAACCAGTGATTTGTGCGCCCCTGACGCTCGGCCCCTAACGTACGTAGTACATTAGTGGCGGCTGTGAAAACTCATGGAACCTTGGAAGGGAGGGTAGTGGGATGCTGCCTACGTACTAACCAGTCGTGCCAGTTACGTCAGCCAATCAAGCCCGCTGGTGCGGCCAGCCGTGGAACCTGTCATGGTTCTGGCCTACACGGTGTGATGCCTCAGGCCATGACGTGGTCTGGGTGGCTGCACAGTACCAAGGTGACGTATGGGGACTAGCGCAGTCATGTGACTGGTAGATTACTTCTCCAACTCTTTATCATCGTCTCGAAGCAATCTATGGTTTTTGCACCGCTCTTCGCTGGCACCGTGACAGATATATATGTAGTAGTACTATGGTAGGCGATACGGCAGCGCGCTACAATACTGTAAAGTGGAAAGGAAGTGGGAATGATACGTTAACGGCGCAGCTCTCGCATCTGAACACGTTCCTTCCCATACTCCTCGTCCCCCTCTAATATAATTTCATGCCCATCACCCTCCCAGACTAGCATGGAAAAGAGCCCGGCTACCAGCGCTACCAGCATCGTTGCCCAAAACGCCACGCCTACGACGCCGGCATCGAGTCCCGCACCAAAGACCCACCCACCGGTTAGAGGCCCCAGCATCCGCATGCCCGACATGACACTCTGGCCCACGCCGTGAATGCTGCTCAGCACGGACGGGTGGGGACAGCAATTGTTGATCAGCATGGTTCCAGCGGGGTTGGCAATCATACGGCCAAAGACGTGCAAGGAAAGGACGAAAAGGATCCCGGCCCATACCGCGGCGCCGCTGGCGGGAAGTGATAAGGGATTTGTGGAGGGCAGGCGTGCAAGGAAGGGCGCAAGGAAATACACGATTGGAAACAGAAACAAACTGAATCGGTAGCAGTTGACTGTGCCGAACCGCGCCTGCAGCGGCGGATAGAGAACAAACTGGACGGCAACACCGATGACGCCGACGAGGGCGTACGCGAGGCCGATGAGCGGCGGTGGGAAGCCTAGGCCGCCGGTGAAGTGGAGAAAGCCGCTGGTTTGCGAGTTGTCCGCGCGCTGCGTTGACATGAACACATACCATACTGTCTGCCATGTTCCGATGTGCATGGCCATAAAGCCGCGGGAGGCGAGAGTGATCACCACGTTCCGAGTGAAGATACGGCGGAAGGGAAGGGTGCGGCGCAGCTTGGGTTTGCTCTTTTTGCGGTGCGCGTCGGGGTGGTTGGCGGGGACTGCTTCGGAGGGATCGGAGGAGGCCAGAAGCGAGTACTGAGATGAACCCTTGCGGCGGAAAAAGAGGCCTTTGATTGAGCGACCAGTGGCAAGGCCCCAGTCGGGCCGGTCGCGCAACATGTAGTGAGTCTATCCGGTCAGCGCCACTGGCGTCATTAGGAGCCCATGGGAACGCTCACTTCTTGCAACCCGAGGATGACACACAAGCCGGAGCCGATGAGGAATACTGCGCTCACGAGATTGGGAAGGGCGTATGGGTACGTGATCATCCATTGGACGCCGTGCTCGCCGCCGATGAACGAGCCGGGGCCGAAGATACCAGGCCATTGGTTGATGGGATCAGAGAGTAGACCGCCTGCGTTGTTAGTCGATTCCTGGGGCTGGTGAACTCCGGGTCTTACCTATTATAGGACCAATGATGTTGCCGACATTGCCAGTCATAGGAAGCAGCATGAAGGCACGGGATTGGTATCTGGCAGAATCAGCGTCGGGCTTGAGGAAAGTTGGGGTTGGGGTTAACCTACTTGCGGTCCGAAATGATTTCATTGACCATCTGCACCGTCAGCTAGAGATGTTGCGGCCAATTCGGTCCTTACCGTCCGCATCACTCCAGTATTGCCGTTCAAGACGCCGCCGAGAGTCCGGAAGAACATGGCCATGGCAAAGCTGGTAGAAAAGCCGAAGCCGAGCGACGAGATGCCAGTCCCGATGAGCCCGATCAGCAAAATACGTTTGCGGCCGAACGTGTCCGAGTCTGCGAGCCGGCCCCACAGCATGGCCGTAAGGAACTGTGCCGCGGTGAAGCCCGTCGTCAGCAAGCCAGCCTGGTATGCAATGGTCGAGTCCGGAAGAGCGGGGTTGAAGGACTTCAGCTGGTAGAACATATAAGCGCGTAGCGAGCTCATGGTCAGCGGTTCCGACAGCCGCGCCAGCGTGAGCAGCGCGAGTTGGCTTTTGCGCGGAAGCGACATCCAGGTCACGGGTGTGTCTTTGGGGGGTTCTGGACGGTCAGGTTGTGGACGATGGTGGGGGGCGGAACCTCATACCGATATCTTCTTGCAACGGAATGGGTGGTTCATCCTTGAGTAGGCCGTCGAGCGAGTCGGTACTGCCAGATGGAGAGTCGTACTTCTGCTTGAGGGGTCGGCTAGATGCGTCCATGACGAAGGCGGCTGTGATGGATGCGTTTACGGTGGATGTGATCTCCGCAGTTCAAGGCAGATATAGCGACCTTTAAGCTAACAACACCATGGCGCGCCACGGTGCGGATCATGTCTCCGACCAATGGGTAGACTATTTTTTGTGACTACGCAGGATTTTTCGACGTTGCATGACAGCTGCATGTAGGTGAACCGAGATAGGAAAACGAGGGTGATTGCAGATAGGGCCGCAGGAAATCGCAGGAAATCGCAGGAGATCGGGAAACTGAGTATGACTTGAACACTGAACCTTGCATTTTAGCATTAAACATCAATTCATTCGACTACTGCGGTATGTCTGATTCTGCTTTGGAGTGATTTCGTTGCGCAGGAAGTGAGGTGCTGATCCCAGCTCGACGAGTTGACGTTGTCTCGGCATGTCGCACGCGGGCCGGTACCGGCCTGTGATCCGGCGAGAATGTAGGGTGCAACGCGGGCTGATTGGCAGTTAATTGGAGGAACCGCTTGGGACCTGTGGATTGCGGGGTGTGATTCCGGGCTGGCAGATCGTCGGCGGGGAGACGTCACACCGGCGAAGGCAATTCCGCAAAGCCGAGCTGCACAGCTTTCGGCATACGGCATACGGATCAAGAGCAAACACTGGAGATAGGCAGATTGACCTCACCCATCGCACAGTGCTGCCCAGTGCATTGCGACGATCCAAGTCTCACCAACGGCCTCTAGTTCCCACGTCGGCGACTTGATTCGCACCATGTCCCGCGCCGCAACCGCGCCGTTGCCCACGAGCAAGAGGTGTGCCTCACGACCTGCAACGCTGCCCCGCACCAGGGTCATATTGTTTCCCGCCGCGTTGCTTTCTGCCCATGCTTCCATGACGCGCACTGTCCAGCCATCGCCTTCATGGTGTCCGAGTCGGCGTGGGGGCGTTGCCGTCAGTGACTCGACCACCCACTTTCGCATCTCGTCCGCCATGCCGCCGGGCGTGTATTTGGGGCCGCGGCGGTGCGGAGAGAAGGCGTCGGGGAGGGGCTCGACAGGTTCAGGCGGGGGCGGGGGCTTGACGAAGACGGGCCGGGTGGGTTCCCCTTGAGCAGGCGATGGAAGAACGAAACGTGGAGTCTGAGGAAGCGGGGTAAAGGGCGACTGCGCGCGGGCCGGTGTTTCGGGACGTCTGAGTTCCTGCCAGAGCTGCTGTGGTGGGGGTAGACGGTGGTCTGGGTGATGATCTAAGCGATCCGAATAATGATCCGGACGATGGTCTGGATGATGGTCGAGGCGCAGACGCTTTGGGGGCGGCTCCCCAAGGCCAACGCGAAGCATCACTTCGGCCGCGTCGTCAAAGGCTTCACCTGGTTGCCAGACCTCGCGCGGCTTTGACTTGGGCACTTCACCTTTTCCCCCGTTCCCAAGCCCATCATGTCTGTCGTCAACGTCAAAGCCGTCGAACTGAGGTGCCCGTTGTGAGAAGCGTGGCGGAGTGGAGAACTGGCGGCTGGAGCTGGACGGCCGGGACGCGAGAGACTTGAAGCGCAGAGCGGACGACGGCGTGTCCTTTTCCTTGATGACGAAGCGACGGGGGCCGGGTGTCTGGGAGCGTCAGCCTGCTAGGGACAGGAGAAACGACCATGCGAGAGACGAACTGATGGTGGAGGCATTGCGGTCGATGGTCGTGATGAGCGCGGGGCGCGGCGTGGCCTTTGGTGGCGGCCGTAGTTGCCCTAGCAACGCTTGGCGCGGCTTGCAGCACTTGCTAGACGCACTTTGGACATCACCACTTTGAGTACCATCACCCATGTACATTGGCTACTAATGTTTAATCGTGCATCTTTTGCTCACTTACATTATGTCGCCTTCTCATATTGAAGTCGGCGCGATCAAAGACGCGCTCTCCGCGTGCAAGTGCAGCGCGACGACTGTTGCAGCGCTGCAGAAGCTGCTCGACGAACCAGCAACCGGGAAGACACCCGCGACGGCCAGGAAAACGACCGCGAGAACGACCGCAAAAACGCCTGCAAAAACGCCCGCCAGAACTTCACGAACACCCGCACGACAAACGGGACTCAGTCCACAGGAAAAGCTGACCCTCGCGACCGAAGTCGTCAACATCTCGCTCAAGGCGCTCTCCGACGCGCCTAAAACCGCCCGCCGCCGCTCGCTCGACAAGACGTATAAGGACAAATGTACGGGGCCTGCAGCAGTGGTCGAGTGCGCGCGCCTTGCCTTTTCCTACCTCGGATCACAGCGGGACAGAGATGTCGGAATGCAGCTGGAGAATGGGATGCTAGTGCTGGCTGGCAAGTGCGTTGCTCATGGCCTGGACGTGCTGGCGTTGAAAGAATTGCGCTCGCTGCGACGGCGCCTTTGCCAACATCTCGGGGAGGACCTCAAGGCTGAAGCGACAGCGGACATCATGGCTTTTCCAGACATCCCCACCGACAGTCCGGTGCTCCCGTTGGCCGCCAGTCTGCAGCTCACCTTTCTGAAGGCCATTGCCCTGCAACGACGAGCCAGCGTTGTAGAAAGCTGTCTAGAACACCTGCAGCCTGACACACCTTCATCACCGATCGCGCTTCTGCTCCGGCAAGCCAACTCACCGTCCGCAAAGGCCAAAGCGGCGCGCCAACTCGAATCCCTCTCGCAAACCCTCTTCTCCCTCTGCCCCAGCGTTGCTCCGGCTGACGACACACCGACGACATTTTCACCAGCGGCCGCGTTCAAGCTGCAATACCTCGCCTTTCAGGCACGTCTACGCTGGTGGAAGCTGGCTGGCCACGAGGCGAACATCGAAAAAGAGTTTTGGAACCCGCTGTCAAAGTGCCTGTCGGCGTTTTCACGACGTGCCAAGGGACCGGCTGACGACAAGTACCGGCTGGTGAACGAGACGGTGCGCGCGCTCGAAGCCGAAGTTAGGGACTCCACTCCGCCAGCCATTCTCAAGATTCTAAGCAGCTTGGCGCATGCAGCGGGCTCGCCCGATGCGATCCGATGGACTGAAATGCTGCAGACGGCACAAATACAGAGCGGCGTTTCGGAAGCCCAGCTCGCGGCGTCGACCATCCGTATTGCCACGCTTGCGCTCGGGGGCGACAACGGAGCGGCAGAGTTGCGCACGGCATTGGATTGCTTGTCCGGTAAAGCGCGCGGCGACTCAGCGGATCTTGACGCTTTGGTGGTGGAAGTGGCTGGGCTGCGACGGGCAGCAGTCAAGGTGTACGCCAGGGAGCGTGCAGCGGGTGGAGCGCTTTGCAAGCTGAGCCAGGACACTGTGTTTGCGTGTGTCCACTTCCTGACACGCTACATTGGGAGCGGGGACGCACGCCGCAGCGACCGTCTCCTGATCGTCAGCAAAATCGCCAAAGGGGCCATTGACTCGGTGCTACTGTGCTGTCGGCAGGCTGAGTGGGAGGTATTGGATGCGGGCTTACAGGACTGTCATTTTTTGGCGAAAGAGCTGGTGCAGTGGGCTGATGGGCCGGATGGAGCAGAGATTGAGGACGATATTCGACACACGGCGGCCAAAGTCTCCAACCTGTACTGGCTGTCCCACCAACGCGCGACGAAACCGGATCTGGCCCTTCTGGCACTACGGAAAAGCGTCGCTGTCTTGAAGGAGGAGCCCGCCGCGGAACGGCAAGCCGCCCACCTGTGCGCGAAACTGGAACGTTTGGCGGAGATCTCGCAGACGCCGAAGACACTGGGCTTGGTCACGGACGCGCTGCGTCAGGTGGTGGACGAGCACATTCAGAGCGGCACACTGCGCGCCGCCGCCGATCAGGCCGCCGCCTTGCCACTGGATGCTGGGCGGATGTTGAAGTCAGTACGCAGTCTGGCGCTCTTGCTATGGAAACGGGATGAGCCCCATTTTGACGACTCCACGCTGCCCGACGATCATCGGGGTCTTCTGCTAGAGTGGCAATTTGAGTATGCGCTACCGGAGCTCATCAAGGCGCGGCCCGAGCAAGTCCCGGCGAGGGCAGAAAGCTTGTTCGTGGCGCTCATGGACGTGTATGCGGCAGACCGGTTTCCCGTACGGCGGCTGCGGACCGTGGTGACGGCCCTGCGGTTGCCGGAGGGATCCGTACAACTCGGCAAATGCCTCCTGGAACTCGACGCTCGCTGGACGAAGCCAGCTAAGGACAAGGGACTCGTTCGGTTCTGGGACCATCTCTCAGCATCTGCGCGAGCCCTCCGGGCACTCCGGAATCCAGTGGACATCACGGCAGCGCAGAAGGCGCTGGAGACATGGCAGGGCATCGTCGATAGCTCAGTGTCGTTGGACTCTCTACAACAACACGTGGACCCCATCGAGCCATGGGTCGCGCAGCTTAACCTTCTGGCCGACTTCTTTGCGATGCAGGGCGCCGCGCACTCGGAGCTGCGGACTCTCAACCTCCTGGTGAAGGTACTTGAGCTGCAGGAGCACAGTGCGTTGCCGGGAGTTATCACCCGGCTTGGCCTACAGTATTCACGCGCTGGGTTCACGACTAAAGCCGGCGTGTTGCTCGCCCGCGCGCAAGCGCTCCTCACCGAACCGTCTGAGGCGCGCCTGCGCTGGTGTCTCGCATACGCCGAGTACCTCCTCGACATCGGTTGTCTCGATAAGGCCGGCGCCGCACTAGAGGCCGCCGAGCAGACGGCTGTGGAAGCAGACATTGTAGGGTCGAAAACCCGTTCGACACGCACGCGCACCATCCAACTAGTTTCCGAGGCGTGTTACGTCTACTCGCGACATGCGCTCGAGACCGGTGCCGCCGACGACGCATTCCGGCTCGCCCGTGCCTGCGTCAAGCTCAACCAGCGCGCGTGGGCGAACATCGAAGGCCACCAGCGGCGGGCGAGTCCGGGGTCGGGCAGCGAGTCGGAGGCGGTGGTGTCGATGACGCATGATGCGCTGCAGGGGGCGGCGTTTTGGGCGTTCGTGCCGGCGCTGTTTAGGGGGTTGGCACACCTGGCGGCGATGTTTGCGCACAATGGCTTGTTCCAAGAGGCGATCTACTATGCGGAGCAGGCGAAGCGCGTGGCTGATGCTGGTGGGATAGCGCTTCGCGCGGCGAATATGGTTGATGCGCTACGTATTCGGGGAGGAGAGGGGCAGAAGGCGTGGGGTGAGCGGATTGATGGGCGGGAGGAGGACGAGATTGAGCGTGATACCTGCGACGCTGTCGGGAAGTATCTCAACGCGGCGCTGGTGGCACGCGACTTGCGCGACTGGGAGCGGGTCAACAACGAGCTAGACGCTGCCCTCAGGATTATCGACGCCGCGCCCGGTCTGGAACGGGTTGACCTAGCCGACCAAGTGGCCGCCCTCACGATTGACAAGCCCAACGGAAGGACGACGCGAAAGGCACCCACCAAGGCAACGAAGGTCACGAAGGTCACGAAAGCCATAAAGGTGGCCCCTCGCAAGCCCGAGGAATGCAGCCGGCTGCTCGCGCTTCGCGCCCGGATCCTACGTGGCAAGGCCAACGCACTGCTCGAGCTCGGCCAAATCGATGCCGCCCACGATCTGCTCCAGCACGTCGCCCCGCCGTTCGACCGCGAGACGGCCGTGCAGCAGCAGATTGCGCAGTCGCGGCACCTCGCTCGCAAGGCGCTGAAGGAACTGGCATCCGACTTTACGTACAGCACGCTACTTGAGTCGACTATTTCGGTGCCGGCGCTTGCCACGGACACGAGGCGGGGGCGGGCGGCTAAGTTTGCAGCTACGCTACGTGCCGCGCGTGAATGTGTCGGTAGTACTACAGCTCTCTCAACGACAACGCTGCGGGACGCCTGCCGGTCTGCGAGTTCCGCCTCCATTCTGTTGTCCGCCGCTGGGCCGGTACACCCCCTCGCAATCGCGCCATTGCTCGACCTGCCGCGTATCCACGCCAGCCAACGCGAGCTCGCCGTCGTGCGCATCGAGGAGGAGAAGCGGTCGAGCGCCGATCTGCTGAAGTGGCCGTCCGCAGGGGAAGTGCCCACGGCCGACGCCCCGTTCCAAGAGCAGTACATCGACATCATCCCGCCCGTCTGGACCGCTGTGTCGCTGTCGCTGAACGAGGCGCGCGATGAGCTCGTCGCCACACGTTACCGCGCTGGGCAGTCGCCATTTGTCCTGCGGCTGCCGATGGTGCGCCACAACTCGCGTGACCCCGACGAGGAGCTGTTCGACTTTTGCGCTGGGAAGGCGGAGCTCACTGAGATTATTGAGCTGTCGAACTTCAGCACGCGCAACGCCCGCGACATGAGTGCTAAAGGGGCGCGTGGCGAGTGGTGGGCTGCGCGCGAGGCGCTGGACACGCGGCTGGCGGAGCTGCTGACGAGTATTGAGAACTTCTGGCTCGGCGGCTTCCGGGGGATCTTTGGGGCCCGACCGAATGCGCACGCGCTGGGGCGCTTCCAGAAGACGTTCCAGGATATTCTACACCGCAACCTGCCGCGGAAAGGAAAGGCGGCGCGGCCAGTGTTTGACCCGCGGATTTTGGAGCTGTTTGTGGCGCTGGGGACGGAGGATGACGAGCCGCTGATGGATCTGTTGTACTTCGTCGTCGATATCATGCAGTTCAGCGGCGACCGCTTCGCGTACGATGAGGTGGACTTTGATGCCGTAAGTTGATTGTGCTGCCGATGATGACGACGCTAATATCACAGATTGCCATTGCCACCATCGATGCTATCCGCGATTATCACGATGCGGCCCCGCCACCAGAAGCCCACCACACCATCCTCATCCTCGACAAGGACCTGCATGCGTTCCCGTGGGAGTCGCTGCCATCGCTGCGCGGCCTGAGCATCTCACGTCTGCCGTCGTTGGCCGCCCTGCGTGAGCGTATCATTGCTGCTGCACCGCCGACACCCCGCCGTGGTGCCAGCATCCTGAACCCATCGGGCGACTTGCTACAGACGCAGAAGACGCTTCAGCCATACCTACGCGGCCTCGGCCGGGAGTGGGCGCACCAGACTGCGCCGCCCTCAGAATCGGAGCTCGCGCACCTCGCCGCCGACAACGACTTGCTGCTGTACTTTGGGCACGGTTCGGGCGCACAGTTTGCCCGGCCGCGCGCGATCCGCAAGCTGGGCCGGTGCGCCACAACATGGCTGATGGGGTGTTCGAGCGCGGCAGTCACGGAGCATGGGGAGTTTGAGCCGAGTGGCATGGTGCTTGCGTATTTGGCGGCTGGGGCGCCGGCGGTGGTGGGCACGCTGTGGGATGTTACGGACCGGGACTGCGATCGTGCGGCTATTCGCTTGGGGGAGGTATGGGGGCTGTGGGACGGGACGGAGACGGGCAAGAGTCTTGTGGAGGCGGTGGTGCAGAGCCGCGATGCTTGTTATTTGCGGCATTTGAATGGGGCGGCGTTTGTTGTGTATGGTGTGCCGGTGTATCTGGGGTGATTCCTTGACGTCATTTGTAGACAAGGCTGGGGTTCGGGATGGAGTTTGGAGCTCGGAGCGATGTCGCTGAACGACGAGGGACAACGGGCGACATTAGAACTAGAGCCGGCAAGTGTAGGCCCAATTGTAAATATCAGGACTTCCATTTTTCCGTGTTGTCACCGGTAAATGCGGGGTTAATGCAAGGCACCGGTTTCTCCTGCCGATCGATTGTCGTTCCGGGGGGTCCCTAACTGACGTCATGCACCTGTATATGAGAGCCGCATCCGCACTTCCCACCCAACTCTACATCAGCCTAGCACCAAAAACTCCTCATTGAGCCAATTACTCCATAAACCCACTCCAACCAAACCCCCACAATCAAACCACCATGGCCGAGCAAGACACATACACCAAGAACATCGGCTCCGCCGTGCACAAAGCCGCCGACGCCGCCGCCAACGCCCTCAACATCGGCACCTCGGGCCTTGGGCACGACGGCACTGCGCGCCTCCACGCCGCTCCCCGCGCCGAACAGGAAGTCCTCGGATCGCACTTTAACACCGGCACCACCTTCAACCCGGGCGCCGGGGTCAAGCAAGCGGTCGAAAACGCTGCGTCCGGGCTGCGGGCTGAGCAGGACGTGCATCAGAGCCATTTCGGGATGGGTCACGATGGGCAAGGACGGATGAAGGAGTTTGCGGCGCATAAGGGGATGGGTGCTGAGCAGGTGAGTTGACCTTAGGGTTAGGGTTAGGGTTTGTGGCATGGGCTGACTGGGTAGGATCGGTATGAGAGCCATTTTGGGGCTGGGAGGGTGGAGGAGGGGATCAAGAATAAGGTGAATAAGATGGGTGGGGCTTTGCAGGATAGCGTTGAGAGCAATAAGGGTGCGTCACATATGGGTTAAGCTGATGTTGGCTGGGACAGTGCTGTGGAGTGCGGATGTTATGTCTCTGATGTAGGGTACATCGTGGAGGCGTCAGCTGAAAGCCACAGAAGGCTCAGCATGTCGGACTAATGAACTGCTTTGACACTGTTTTTCGAAGCCGTACTGGTCTCTGTTCGCTTGCTTCATGATGTGGCCGTCCCGGTCGAGGAGTGAGGTCTGACAACACCTATGCCCACAGAATTAAATGTCCGCATCTGAGCTTGTCCGTTGCATCGATATCGCTTTGAATCCGACATATGCCTCCTCTCTGCAGTTTGGAACTCCGGCAATGCAGTGTTCATTCTCCCAGTCCCCTTCTTTCCTCGAAAGGACGTCTCGTTGGTACTACCACTAAATGCTCTCCGCTACTGAAGTGGTTGGCTCACAACAACGGATGATATTCTCCGGCAGTCAAAATTAAAGAATTAGCAAGAAGAAGGCAGTCAGCCTCCGGCCGTTCACTAAGTCGCGATCTTTCAAAGTCTTTCTTCCGAAGCTAAAAAAGCCTCGAGGACTCAACTGCTCGCCTCAATCCCTCGTCTACGTCTTCATCTTGACCCACACACCCACAAACCCACCACCCACCACCCTCTCCCCCACCTTCGGCCGGCAAACCACAACCTCCCTTCCCACCTCTCGCCGCACCGGCGCAGCCCGCACATCCCACTCGCGCCCCGCGCTCATGCCCGACGCAAGCTCCACCACCCGCTCTAGCACGAGCGGCAGTTTCTGCGCCCGCACGGCTTCGACGCATGCCACGATTTGCGTGACGCTGGGGCAGAAGACCACGACGCGGCCGCCGACGCAGACGGTGCGAGATATGAGCGGGAGGGCGGCGTCGGAGCCGGGGAAGTCGAGGGTTGCGTGGGCGATGAACGGGGTCGGGTCGGTGCGGGGTTCTGGGGGTGAGGGCGTTGATGATTGAGTTACTTCTGGGATTGCGTCGAGAGTCGCTTCGGGAGTGGACTCTGGCGTGACTTCGGGAGAGACTTCGGGAGTGGATTCGGGAGTGGGATCGGGAATGATGTTGACGGGAACTTCAGGAGGTACTGCGGGAGAAGCCTCTCGAGGAACCTTAGAGGGGCTCTCAGGGGCATCCCCGTCGGAAACGGCCGGGGCAAATCCCCGCGACTCCAGAAATGAACCCAGGTCTGAGATGTGGAAATCGACGTGGCCATAGTACAATCCGCGCCTAAAGCCGCGTACTATCTTCTGCGCCGCCCGTGAGTGCGCCGCTGCCACGTCGAGTGTGTGGATCACAGCCCGGCGCCTTGACTTCCAAGCGGCGAAGGCTTCCGCCGCGGCTACAGTCTCTGCATCTACCTCTGGCGCATCGGCAGATCCACGGTCAGATGTACTTCTCCGCGGACGTTCAGCTGGTAGTGGAGGTGCAGGCTCGTTAGCGGCGTGGATGGCGCGCGCGAGATTCAGCGTCAAGGAGCCGTGCCCGGTGCCGACTTCGAGAATTTCCAGCGGATCGTCGTCGGTGCCGGGTGGTGTGACGTGGATGTCGAGCAGGCTGACGATCAGGTTTGCGTCGCCGGGGTAGATGGGTGTCACGCAGCGCGGAGTGAGGGTTATGTAGTCGGCGAGAGTGGGTTCGAATACTCGGTACACGGCTCGCTTGGTTGATTGCACCGTTTCGCGCGGTGTCAGACCGATGATGGAGGAATGTGAAATGGTGCCGCCGTGATGATCGATCTTGCCGTCGGCGGCTAGCGGCTTCGTGAGGATGCCGTCCTGGATGGAGGTCGCGTTGTATGGCCGGAGTACCACGATGTCGCCTTCGCGGATGCGGCCGTAGAAGCGCCGATGGAGCCGGGAGAGCGAACAGCACGAGAAGGCCGATCGCTTCATTATATACTGATTAGAGGCTGTGACACTTGAGCTCAGCTAAACGAAAGGTGAAATTTCAATTCGCATCTCGATCGAGCCGTCTGTTCAGTCGTCTCGTTTTTATATTCTGCCTTAAGGCCTGAGGCGCCAAAAGCCACACAGAGCAAGCGATCCCTGTCAGCCACAGCCAAGACCAGCAAACGGCATCCCCATCTCATTTCCATCCCCGTTGCCATCCCCACACTATCGTCACTTTACGGCAGCATCAGTATGGCTGGCTGCTCATATTCGACAACCTGACATCATGACGCGCAGAATAGTATGACCACTCCCCCTTTAACCCCGCCCCAACTAATCCCCCAGGTACGCACCGCGCTACAACTCGCCCTCCTTACATCCCTCCTCTTCATCTCCGTCTGGCTCCTCGACTCCCGCTACCGCGTACTCCCCCAAACCATCCACAACCATCTCCCCATCCACCACCCCGGCCTCGTCGTAACCGACGTCGTGGTCCGCACATGCCGCTTCGGCGCCTGCGCCGTTGATCCCTCCTGGTCCCGCGTCGACAAAGACCTCTACCTGGGCAGCGCGTGGATCACAAAGGCTTACGTCGATGTGCAACGCAAGCGCGAGCAGGACCTCACCCCGACGGACCGCGTCGTCGTCGACGTGCGCGTCGGCCGCCTCAACCCCGCAGCCAGCGACCCGCCGGCCAAGGACGAGAAGTGGGAGTCCCGGCAGGCGGGCTTGTGGGTCAAGCGCTCGGCGCGCCGTAGCGACTCCGACTCCGCACGCGCCGTCACCGCTGTCGATGTGCTCTTCGGCGCGGATGCGGTTGACCCGCGCCCCGGGTGGGAGATGAAGGATAGGCCGCTGGTGGACGGCGGCGGCGCGATTGGCCCGCGGATTACGATTCGACGCGGCACGCCGGCGAAGGTGGAAAAAGTGGTGCCGCGAGTGCGGAAGGACGGGAAGTTCAAAATATTGCAGGTGTCGGATCTGCACCTTAGCACGGGAGTGGGTGTCTGCCGCGACCCTGTGCCAGCGAACGGCAAGTGCGAAGCTGACCCCCGCACGCTTGAGTTCGTGGGCCGGATCCTGGATACGGAGAAACCGGACTTTGTGGTCCTGTCGGGCGATCAGGTCAACGGCGAGACCGCGCCGGACTCGCAGACGGTTCGTTATAATCGCAGGAGGTGACTACAGGGTATAGAAGCTAACGAGATAAGGCTATTCTGAAATTCGCCGAGCTCTTCATCAGCCGCAAGATCCCCTACGCAACAATACCCGGCAACCACGATGACGAGGGTTCGCTGACGCGGGCCGCGTCGACAGAGCTACTCACAACACTACCATACTCCCTTACCGAAGCCGGACCGAACACCATCCCCGGCGTCGGCAACTACTACATCCAGGTGCTCGCACACAGCGGGCATCACGCCGCCCTAACCCTCTACTTCCTCGACACCCACGCCTACTCCCCCGACGAGAAGAAATATCACGGCTACGACTGGATCAAGCCCGAGCAGATCCGGTGGTTCAAGGACACGGCCCGCGCGCTCAAGGCCGATAACGCCAAATACTCGCACATCCACCTCGACATGGCCTTCATCCACATCCCGCTGCCCGAGTACCGCGACGGCGGGAAACTCGTCGGCGAGCGAAGAGAGGGCGTCACTGCCCCGGCATACAACTCCGGCTTCCGCGACGCGCTCGTCGACGTCGGCGTCCCGGTGGTTAGCTGCGGGCACGACCACGCCAACGACTACTGCCTTCTGTCTGAGCCGGACACGGCTGGTGGCAAGAAGGATGCGGCGAAGCGCGCCGAGCCCGACCTGGCAGAGGGCGGGGAGGAGGCTGTGAAGCCGAAGCACACGCGCAACGACAAGATCTGGATGTGTTATGCGGGTGGGTCGGGGTTCGGTGGGTATGGCGGTTATGGGGGGTATGTGCGGCGGGTGCGCGTGTTCGAGCTTGATGCGCACGAGGCGCGAATTTCGACGTGGAAGCGCGTGGAGTGGGGGGATACGGAACGGCGGGTGGATGAGCAGGTCATCGTGGATGGGGGGAGGGTGGTGGGGTAAGCGATTGATTCTTTTGGTAGCGGAATTGTGGCAGGCGTTTTTTTTTGGTGGGTGAGGAAATGGTGCCTGGGGGTGTTGAATCACTGGATTATGGAAGCGGGTGTACGGTCTCACTCGCTCTGGACGCGAGCCTGGGTTGCAAATTCGTACGGAACGTATGTCATTCTGTTTGTCAAGTCTGAATGCGGGAGACGTGGCAACCGGACACGCAGGCACGGAGCCTCCACCCAGCAACAGAGGCGAAAGCACGTGATGTCCCCTCGGCCTCGGACTCCTCGCCGCCAGCCTCGTAAAAGCAACCGCGCATCCCTTCCGCAACCAGCAACCAGCAGCCCAGGATGCGGATACCAGCCCGTTTCGGAGCCACGCAACCCGTCCTCGGCACCGTTGCCGTGCCCATGCGGGGTCCAGCGCGTTGCGATCCAGCCAGCCACACGCATGCTGGCTGCTGGCTGCTGCGCTGTTCGCCGTATGAGGACGGAGGTTGCTACGGAATGAGCGCGGGGTTTACGACACTCTGGCGGCAGCGCCGGATGAGGTGTTTGTGTTTGCGCATCGGACGAATATGTGCAGTGGGTGCACGGACTTGCGGGCGTGCTCCCTGGGGGGGATCGGCGGGCTGGTTCTGGACGGGGGCGGCGGATCGGGAGGGGTGAGGCGGGACGGGAGATCATGGTAAGCTCCCGCGCTTAGGCGTATCGCACCGGATAGAGGGACATTATGGCAACACCGGGCTTGTATCACGTCGAGATGTGTTCTACGGCTTGCGGGCTGCTGCCATTGAGGGAACTGGTTATCTTCTTCACGCTTGATACTGCCTGTTCTCCGTCTACGCCGCTGACAGGATACTCAGGCTCGGTAGGGGAGGGAGGCATCACATTCATTCGGATAGCACTTTGGTGGTGAGTTGGCTAATGGGTGGGATGTTCAGTGTTCGAGGGCGGATAGGCGCGGCGCCGGCGGGGATTTTGGGAAGGGATCGCTGGTGCGGGAGATATCTGACTGGGGCTGCGGACGTGGGCTGTTACGGTGAGGCGCGGGAGAAGGTGAAGGCTTTCGACGTTGGAAGCTGAAGGTTCGGATTTGGATACGGGTGCGGAGCAGATTGGGACGGCAGGGAGAGATGGATTGGGACGTTACCCTGGGCTTTCGGTGGCATCATCCTGGTTACCTATGCGTTACATGAAGCAGCATGCTCGACAAGCGAGTGGCGATGGGCGCAGGCTGCGGTATCTGAGACATGCGGGGCCTCGAGGAGGATGGTGTTTCGTCGAACGGGGCGGGAGATGGGCGGTTCCGCGCGTTAAAGGTGCAGTGAGCGGGCGCGGGCGCGGCTCTGCAGGGTGAGTGTTTGCAAGGTGGGGGACCGGGAACCGGGTTGAGGGCTGGCCTGCTGGAGGATGCGGCTAGATGGAGCTGGACGTTCTAGCGGGTGGGATGGGCAGTTATTCCGGAGTTCGAGGCTATCGGACGGGTTATCAGATAACCTCACTTCACAGCTGGCTGGGGAGGGGGATGGGGAGCAGAGATGCGGAGATGGATGGATATATCGGTCCACCGCGGTCGGCGCATGGGGTTTTGGATAGCCGATATGGTACTCGATTGAGATGGGGCTTGTGTTGCGCTATGGCGGTTGATGAACGGCCGGGGAATTTGCAATTGGACGGAGGGAGGCCCGGTGTGGTTGGTAGGTCGGAGGTTTTGAGATTGAAGAGCCGCTGGCTTTTTTTGTGGCTAGAGCGGGGGAGAGGGAGGGGTGGTGGAGTGGAGGGGTTGAAGCAATGAAGAGAACGGAGACTCCCGTGATAAGTTCAACGCGAGAGAGAGAGAGTACCGGTAGTGAGAGAGAGTCGAGATGTGGCTGGGAATGATGACAGTGGAGATGAGACGAGGCTGGCCCGGGCGACTCTTTGGTGAGAGTGTTCCTGGGCCTTGCCAGGTGACTGATAGGGGATAGTGTGGGGGGCCTCACCGCTTTCGGGTTAGGATGGGGGAATTATTGGTGGGATCTCGGTACGCGAGAGACGTGGAATGGGACGATGGGAGCCTATGATTCATCCAGAGGTGGGTAGGGGGGTTGCTTCGTTGGGAAGGATGCCTTGCTTATCAGGTTCGAGACGCGCGTTCGAAGCCAGCTGCGACGCGTCAAAGAAATGCCGACATGGAAGAGGATAAGATGCACTATGCAACTGCGTGTCTCTCCTCTGCAGCAACTTGCGACGTACAAGTTGCTCCGTACCCTTGAGATATTTGCGGATTGCCGATTCTTCGGAATTCACATTGCGGGTCCAGCCCTTCCCCTTTGGGATCGCTTTTCTCTCGTCACTCGGCTGCTTTCTGTCGTCAGTTCTCGCCCGTTTTCCATCGAGCGTCATGAACGACCAAGCGAACAGGTCAAGGCATACTGTCAGCCAGCCTGGAATCCGGCCGAGAAGATCAAAGAAAAGTTGCCCGTATCGCAGCCAGCCATGGTTCCATCGCTCTCCCGGCCGGTGGCGCCGTGTGGTGCAGATTGCCGCTTTACCGTGGACCGTTTGGCTGGGCGTGCATCACTTCGCAGGTTGCTTGTGCAGTTTGCAGTTTACGGCGGAGAGAGAGTGCGCTCAGAGTGGAAGAGACGGAGTCCGGCGGGGATTTTCATGACCGCTTTTGGCACCGATGTTAGAGGATCCTTGGAGCAATTCTCCCTCTTTGTCTCTGCAGCCTCGTCATTCAGCTCCCATCTGTTCCACCGTGGTCCACTTTCCATCCAGGTATTTCCCAGGAAGATGGGCGACGATGGGGCTAGCTTCTGTTACACTAAGGCGTGATGCTGTACAGCAGCTACAGCAGCTATCTTGCCGCCGTACCGTATCTTCACAATCCCGAGTCAACGACTCAACTCCACTCCCACTCCACCACCCATTGAAGCAGCAATCATCGCTATGCCCTGTCAATCAAGCACACAATCAATCAGTCAATTGCAACTGGGTGGTGGCCTGTCGTCATGACTCTCTCTACTCTCTCCAAAGTACCAAAGAACGCCCGTGTTTGAGCCCACCAGCCCTCACCAGCCCACCAGCCCACAACGCCTCAAACTTATCCGCCCAGCCCCGCGCCCGGCACACCCAGAGGCCCGACGCCGCCCGCCGACGACGCCGCCGACGCCGCTCATCTGTCTGTGAGGTGTTTGAGTTCCCTGCATAGCACGCAGATGGGAGGGTGTAGGGGAATCAACTGCGGGTGCTTCGGTAAAGCAAGAGAACAGCAGAGACTGAAGCCTGTTTCGCTGTCAACTCGTGCTGCCGGCGTGCATCTCTGCTGCTTGCTGCGTGTACGGCGTGTGGATGTGGGAGCTGCTTGCTGGCTGATGCCACTCCCGACCTCCTACAGTACTGTGTACCCTCCTCCACAACTTCCCGTGCGTGCCGATGTTGGCTGGCGGCTGCATGGTTGGATGTGCTGTTAGACTTTTTTTTTTCTTCCTTAAACTTACTCGGACACACTTCAACGTCCATTCCCCCCATATAACCGCCGAACGTGCCGCTCCCGCGTGTGTCTGAGCTGGTATGGTGGAGAAGTTGGCATCTCTTCCCTTCAACCCCCCATGATCTTCAACCCACATCCCCATACAGCAACCCATGATGATCCACGCCCAGGCTCATCAGCTAGGCGGGTCTAGCTCTGGCCTTCCCTCTGGCTCCTCAGTCCATGCTAGTCCAGGACCCGTACCAAAGCGCCACCGATGGACCATCGCGCTGCACAGCTCTCTGGAGTCGTATCACCCCGACGGCACCGCTGCTCTCGTTCAGGCTGCCCACGCCGCCGCCGCCGCTCCCCTCCTCACGTCCTCTGTGCAACATTCCACGCTGCTCGGCAACGGCACCGGCGGTAGCACCACCCTCCACAACAATAACACCTCCTCCCTTCAGCGCTCCCGAGCCCGCGTTCGCCCCGTCTCCGCCGCCGTCTCTGCTCCACACTCGCGCGTCACCAGTCCCGAATCCTCCCCCGAGCGTCCTCAGTCTGAAGGCACCTCTACCCTTCAGCGTGCTGCTACATTTTCGCGCCAGTTGTCCGGCCGCTCGCGCAAGCTGCCTACCATCATGGAGACGAAGAATACGACGTCAATTGAGAGTCTCCGAACCCGAATGCGGACGGGCGCCGTGCGTCGATGGGATGGGAGAGTGAGGGCAGTTGATGCGTGGGATGGTCTGCGACGGGTGGGTCCTTTCCTGAAGCTGATGTTGAACTTGCATTGAGCATTGAGCTTGTGTGCTTGAGCTTGTGTGCTTATGCTGACCAAGGCTAACTATCCCCAGGATCCTGAGCTGTGGTTCGCCAATGGCAATTGCTACGTCCATCTCTATGCCCGCGGCCAGTCGCGTCGTGGCCCGTCCTTCCGCGTACCACTTCGCGCGCTGCAGGACGCACGCTTCGACCGCATCTTCAGCCTCTTCTACGCCCAGGCGACGAAAGAGGTCAACAGCTTCAACCCCACAAACCCAGGCGTCATTGAGCTCTTCATCCCACCACCCGATAACCTCACCAAAGACGCCGCTTTCGCGTGGCACCTCACGACACGAAACTTCTTCGCCTTTCTCTTCGGCAAGCCGCTCGTCGGCAGTCTGCTCGGCCGCGCCATGGTCGATTTGCAGGACCGTCTGCAGCTGCTGCGGCCGGATGCGGCGAGGAACCAGCGTGAGGTGATGGCGTATCTCGAGGGCATGGGATATCTCGAGTTCGTCCACTGTCCCGAGTACGCTTTGGCGTTGCTGCACTACGCCGAGAACTTCCGCATCGGAGATCTTTGGATTGATGCTTTTGTGCACTGCGTCGGCATGAACGACCTCATCGAGTCAAACTCGCAGCTTCAGGCCGTTTCGCCGGGGACCAGGACCCTCGTCGCGCGGGCGTATGCGGAGATGGACCTGCATCTGACCGGCGTGACCAAGGCCCTGAGCAACTTCCTCGAGGAGGACTTCGGCCCGACGTACCTGGGCCTTAGCCACGGCGCTCGCGCCCACCTCGAGCGCTTCCGCTCGTTTCTTCATTCCTTTTACGTCGAGAAATTCGGCTACTGGCCCCCTCCCGCGGGAAGTACCTTCTCCAAGGCCCTCTACCGCTCCATGTACTTCGACTTCCGCAGCCTCTACGACTACCTCGTCGACCTCGACTCCACCGACTCCTTGCAAGACCAAAAGCCCGCATCAGGCGGTATCTGCGTGCTACAAAACGTTCAGGCCTTCGATAGACGCCACCACTACGTCCCCCTCCCGCACCCCAACCCCCTCCTCCCAGACACATCCGACACGCCCAAAGGCCCAGCCCCCCGCACGCTCATCGGCCTGCGCATGCCCCGCGGCCCCTCCCGCTCAGAGCGCTACGTCAACGCGCGCGACGCCCTCCTCGCCGCGGCAAACAGCCACGACCTCGCTACCGCCAATGCTCCGCTCGTCAAGGCATACCGGCGCTTCGAGCGCGACTGCACGCGCCAGCCGGAGGAGAAGGTGTCTATTGCTGATGCGCGCAAGGTGCGCTGGATACTCATCTACGGGAGTTTGCAGATGCTAGTGTCCGTTATTCGCGCGCCGAAGGAGGTGAGAGATACGGAGTCCGCGAGTTATCCGCTTTGCGCGCTCGTCGCGAATCTCCCGCCCTGGCTTGAGGTGCCCGATGAGCCGGCCACGCCGCTGCGCAGCAGTCCCGTCGTTGAGCCGCTTGAGGCGCCTGGCCCGCCTGTGCCGGCCGTCGCTATTCAGCCGGACTGCGACACAGAGGCCTTCCCGCGCCCTTCTGAGTCACACCACCAGTCCGCGTCATCAAATCCACACCGCGTCAGCGCGCTCTTCCGCAATACCTCCCTGCGCAGCGTCAAAGCGCTCTCCTTTTCTGGCTTCGTGGCAAGACCTAAGCCCGCTTCTGCACCGGTGAGGCCTGCGGGGCCTAATTTCTGCGAGATTTTGGTGCAGGGGTATGGGAACGGGCTGAATCCCGCTGTTGTGGGCGGGGCGGAGATGGAGCAGCGCCAGAATGCTGTTGAGCTGCCTACGCCCGGGCCCAGTGCGCCAGGGAGTCCCAAGAAGTTCGATGAGAAGAAGTTCGATGAGCCGATGCCGGTTGAGTTGCCGGCCAGTGTGCCGACGGAATTGCCGGCTGCTGTACCGCGGATGGGGCCCGTGCGGCCCGTGCATCCGCCTCGCACGTCCAGTTTACGGGCGACGAGGCCGGGGAGTCGTGGGGTTAGTCGGCCGGGCTCGCGGGGGACGTCGAGGCCGGGATCGCGGAGTGGTGTGCCTTCCGTTCCCGTGGTGCCGGCCCCGACGCAGGTGCATGAGATGGAGGCGGAGGGGCGGACGCGGACCCCGATTTTGGACGCGATGGATGTGGATAAGGTGCATGATCCGGTGCCGGGCTTGGAGGAGGGCGGGCATGATAGTCCAAGTGAGGGGAGTGGGGAGGAGCCGCGGACACCGGTTTGGAGTCGGGAGGGGACGCCGCCTTTGGCGGGTAATGGGGTGGTGGGTATTGGGGTTACGAAGGGGGGGAAGAAGATTAGGCGGAGTTTGAGGGGGAGTTTGAGGAGGTTGGGGGGGAAGGAGGTTAGGGTTTGATGGCATTCACTGGTATTTCTTTGGTACGGTTTTTTTGGGGGGAGGGGGTTTTGCTTTGCTTGGAGCGCGGCGTTGGGATGGTGTTTGGCTTGCTTCGCTTTTTGATGGGTAAAAGTCGGCGTTTCGGGCGTGGTGTGGTGTGGTGTGTGGGTGTGTGATACCATCGTTAAGACGCCTTTTTTTGAAACGGGATCGGGCTGGTCTGGACTGGATAGGGGTTAGCTAACGCGGACGCGGGATATGTAGATCGAGCGTAGGGGATGAATGCATGGCAGCTCGCGATCTTGAGTTGTGCTTGGTGTTTGGTGCTCTGTCTCGTGAAGTCATCATATCCTATTCCGGAGGAATTGCTTACCCGGTACTCAATTGGCTACCCGGTACTCAGTACTTAGCTTACTACCCCGCCCTCCGACAGCTACCCAGCCTTTAGACATCTACCCGGCGCTGAGACAGCTACCAGGCACGTAGACAGCTACCCGGCATTTGGGCAGCTACCCGGAACTTAAGCAGTTACCCGGTACTTGCCTAGCTACCCAGCACCCCACCGGCTACCCGGCACTTATAGAGCTACCCGCTACTGACTTAGCTACCCGGCACTTACACAGCTACCCCGAACTGAGACAGTTACCCGGTACTTAAACGGTGTCATGGTCTCAGCACGCCAGGCCCTGCCAGTGTGTTGCTGAACCATACCACGTGATGCAGCCACTCGGTGCCAAGCCCAGGGTCCACTGCCACCCCACACCTGCATTTCAGTTTTAGACCTTTCACGTTTCCTCTTCATAGCAGTATTTTCAGTCATACACGCATTCAGTGCATTCGATGTCCCAGACGTTGCCCGTGACAAACAGTTACCCGACACTTATGTAGTACACGACTACCCGGTACCTACGCTGTCGCCGGCTTCAGGAAGAGTTTCTGCACTTGATGTCGCTTGGGTGTGAATTGGAATGGATTGTAAATTGCACCTTTGCCTTTTGTGTCCGGCGTACATGGTAGAACTCTAGAGGAGGAGGAGAGAAAGTAGCAGAGAGCAGGGACTATCATGTGATTCGGCGGCTTTAGCTCAGTTGGGAGAGCGTCAGACTGAAGTGTACTTCGGTCCAGGCATCTGAAGGTCACCCGTTCGATCCGGGTAAGCCGCATTTTTTGCAATCTTTTTGCCTTCTGGCAATCCGTGCTTGGGAGGGCGGGAAGAGCGGGGGAAGCGGGTGTTTGGGGAGCGTGGGGGTTTGGGGATATAGGGCTGTGACGGATTGGTGGAGGGATTGATGAACGAATTTTTGACGGGATGAACAGATGCTCGGACAGGCCGTTTGGGGGTGGACGGTCCATTTTGATAACCTTATAACCACCGCACGGCGTAAGTACGTGGGACGAGGATACTCCCGGGGACGAAGATAGCGAGTGAGATGCGATGCACTCGGACGGTCGAAAGCTGATGACCCGCGATAAGCACTACGCGACGAGACGTATTCGCCACGAGTTGTCGTGTTCTGCGGAACATGATCGCTGGGGATACTGGGGATGCTGACGCGACTGAGTCGTTGAAACGGCCAAAGCTGGCGATATGCATGCCCAGACTGAGATTGAGATCAAACCTGGTTGGTGGGTTTTCCGCGATGCTGGGCTGTTGTTTGATGCTTGTCCGGTAGGGATGATGACGATGTTAGCGATTGGGAGGAGACTAATCTAGTGGGGATGATGCACTTCTGGTACGATAGTTAGCTTTTGGGATCTGTGCGCGGCATAGGAAAGTAGATAGAGTACTCTATCGTCCCCCTTTACCGAATGCACTCAGCGGCACGGTTCGGCCGGGAAGCAGGCGGTTCTGGTTCGATATCAAACGGCCGAGTCGGCCTTATTCCACAGTCACAGCAACCGGGTCATTCCAAAAGTTTAGATATATCGCCATGATATAGCAAGTGCCGCAAGCTATTCTCAAGAAAGGCTAGTACTAGTTGCTGTTCAACGGTCGACGGTATCAAAGGGAAGACGAGACGATATATATACATCCGTAATATGGTATCGTTCGACTGACAGCGAGGCTGTTGCTCGTCGGACGGGAATTCTTTCTTTTCCTTTGCTTCCCACACGTGGGGAAATCGAGTTCTAGTTCTAAGCCGCCGTCACCGTACTCTTCCCATCTTCAAACTCAACTCGAAGCTCATCACTTATCCTCCACCATAAATCGCCAAAAAAGGAACCTCTATTCCCAAACCCGCTACGTATCTCAGCATCTCAGCGCAGTCTCTTCGCCCTACGGAACGAACGGTGCCAGCCCGCCGCAAACGACCTTCGAATGCTTCATCGGTCCATACCCACATCAGTATCACCGCAACTCACAGTCAGCCGCCAACCTCACCTCCACCGCAGAGCCCCGATTCACACCCGCGCATCTCTATCAAATAACCTTTGGGCAGCCGCGAAGGCATCTCAGTAACGCACGCACTCAGGGGCTCCCACCGATAGCGGCACGAGTCAGACGCCACACCGCACGCGTAATCTTCAATCCATCTTTCGATTATATATTCCCCCTCCGCCTACCACCCGCCCCGTCAAAAACCACAGCCATGTCCCGCCTCGCACCCCTCCTCCTCGCCCTCCGCCGTCTCCCCAGCAAAACACCCCCCCAGCACCACCCCCTCCCCCCACCCCCTCCCGTGCCGTCCTCCTCCTCCCCGAACTCCTCGAGCAAATCCTCCTCTTCCTCCCCCCGCGCCGCGCGCTCACCCTCCAGCACGTATGCACAACCTGGCGCGACGTCGTGCTCTCCTCGCCGCGGCTGCAGTGCGGGTTGTTCATGCGCCCTACTACGCCGGGTGCGTGCGCTGCGGTATGAGAGTGGGGAGAAGATTGCGCTGAGTCGGGCTGCTAGGTCTAGGTTTCGAAAGACGGAGGCGTCGTGTCTGCAGATGCAGCTTGCTGATCCGCCGGTTAAGTCGGTGGTTGTGCGGTTGTCAGACGACGGGCGCATGAGGGCGCACTTCGCGGACGTGGACGGCGTGCGCATGGGGCCGGTGCTCGAGGCAGTAAAGCCGCTATTGACGCATATCAATTAGCAGGTCCTGCATTTCAGCAGGGACGACCGATTCGTGGATCCCGAGAGGCGCAATGTGATTGAGATTGAGTTTTATGGGGACAGCGATGGTGGGTTTGTGAAATGGCTTTGAGCGCTAAGAGGCTGATGGGATTAGAATGATCAGGTAATCTGAAGGTCACCCGTTCGATCCAGGCAAGCCGCATTTTTGTGGCGACTACTTGGGCTGGTGGATTGTCTTGTCCGGCGGGTGTTTGCCTGGCGGCATCGGATGTTTGTAGTACGTGGGGATTTTGGGTTTGAAGGGCCGCAGTCGGGTTGATAGACGGATCACGGGACGGATTACGGGACGACTTGATGGTAATATACCTGCCGACCAGATTCTTAGACAGTTCATTTTGATATGATAGCCGTATGGCGTAAGCTGAGGAGCGAGGATACTCCTGGAGGACGGATATAGGATGAGGTGAGCTGCGAAGCGGGCGACATGGAAAATGCTCCCGTCCAGCGGGATGTACAAACCGTGAGCGGACACCAGCCTGACTCTCGCGATATAACTCGCCGGGAGTCGTTGCTCTATTCCACGGAACATCATCGCTTGAGATACTGGGGATAATGAGTCGTTGAAACGGCCAAGGCTGTAGATTCGCCTGCCCAGGCCAAGGTTGGCTGTCAACCTGGTTGGTGGGTTTTCCGGGGTGGTGGGATAGTGAGGAGGGGTTTGGCGGAGGTTGTTATTATTTGATGCTTGCTGGTCGGGATGATGACGATGTCAGTGCGATTGTGAGGACTGGAACTAGTCTACGAGTAGTGCGGATGATGCACGTCTGGTACGATGGTTAGCTTTATGCCTGTGCTCGGCATGGCGAAGCTGAACCCCCTTTACCACCCTCTCACCAATGCCATTCGGCCGGGAAGCGCGCAATGTCGGTCCGATATCAAAGGCCGAGTCCGCTTCGGCCTTACTCGGCCGTTACAGAATCCGGAGAATTCCAAAAGCTAAACATATCCCACCTAATATGGTAAGGGCCGTCGTGAACTGGCCTTAAGAAAGGCTAGTGCTAGTTGCGGGACAACGGTCGACGGTGTCAACGGGGGGAAGAGGGGGTATATATGCTATTATATCGCTCAACTGACAGCGGTACCGCATGTAGGTGCGCGGGGTTGTTCGCCCGTAATGCTTTGCTTTTCCTCCCTTGCGTGGGGGGGGGTTTTGAGTTGCTAGCCGCGTTCAGTGCCTTTGAAATTCAAAATTCGGACTGGACATCAGTTCCAAACCCATCACTCTTTGCCGGCATCGTAATTCGCGAAAACAAACCCCCTATCCCCTCTCCCAAGCCCGCTACCGTACTGCACGACATGTCGGAGTCATCCCCGCCCACCGTATGCACGAACAGACATACCCGCATCCCCGACCCGAATCCTTCAGCCCACATCGCCCCCCAAGAAGCGCGACTCGCCCATTCTCGTACGGTGTCGAACATCGATATGTATCACCACGACTCGCCCCAACGGCCGTGCCCCTGCTGTCGCCTCAGTAACCCACGCAACGACACAGCGCAGGGACCCCGCCCAGCCCGCCCAGTACCACGAGTCAGCCGCCCCTGCCTTCTCGCAATCTTCCATGCATCCTTCTAGAAGAACTGTCAAGATGCGCCATCAGCCTTGGAGTGTTTGGAATGGCGATGTTGGGCAGGTTGCGCGATTCAGTGCGGTAGGGCGGCGGATTATGTAGGTGCCCTGAGGGTAGGTTGGCAGACATGCTACGTGCGAGCTTGGGGCAGCGTCATAGTTCCGCGGGAGAGAGCTCGAGCGGGCGGTATATAGTTCTATCCACCCCCCGCCCCTCCTCTTCTCGGTATATCGAACGGCAATGTCCCGCCTCAAACCCCTCCTCCTCGCCCTCCGCCGCCGCCCCAAAACACCCCCCCCAGCATACACAACAGCGTCCCACGCCGTCCTCCTCCTCCCTGAACTCCTGGAGCTCATCCTCCTCGCCCTCCCTCCGCGCCGCGCACTCATCCTCCAGCGCGTATGCACCACCTGGCGCGCCGTGCTGTCCTCTTCGCCTTCCCTCCAACGGGTGCTTTTCCTGCGCCCCACGGCGCCGTGCCGCTTCAGTTTTGTCTCCCGCGGGGAGGCGCCGCGCGTGAATCACTTGCTGGATACAGTGCTCGCGCGGTCAGGCCTGGTGCCCAAGCCCGGCGCCGAGGGATGGACGCCCTGCGCCGCGGGGCCGCACGTGCGCGCGCGCCGGTACGCGCTGGCGGAGACGAGGGAGTTAAATCGAGCGCTTGTCCGCCGCACCAGCGCGTCGTTCCGGGACATGCAGCTCGCGGACCCACCCGTCAAATCGGTGCGGGTGCGGATAAGCGGGGAGCGCGAGGGACTGCACTTTGCTGATGTGGAGGGGGTGAGGGTGGGGCCGGTGCGGGATGCGGTGGGGGAGTTGTTGGTGCGGATTATGCTGAAATGGGATTGGGAGGGGAGGTATGGGGTTGTTGTGGAGTTTTATGGGGATCGGGATGGTGGGTGATATTGGTATTTTGCAGTGTGTGGGCTGACGAGACAGGGTGATCAGGACCGGCTGTTTCTGGAGCGCTTTTCGGCGCGCGGACTCGCGGTGCTGCCGCGCCGCTTGGGTGCGCGCGTGCCCGTCATTTCGACGTCGGTGTCTGCGGGGCGCCATTGCTTTACGGTCCCGTCTTCGCCGCAGGAGAAAATGGCAGCCTCGGACGCGAAGATATCGCGCACGATCTCGCCCCCGTGGGCGCCGACCAGGCGGCGCGTTTTCTTGGGGCGGAAGGACCAGGCATCTTCGCGCTTCTTGAGGGGGATGAGCTCGACGAGGGGATCGGCGGAGTGCCGCCCGACGGCCAGGAACGGGTGCCGCGTGGAATACGCCCCGATAGCGTACTCGCAATTCAGAGGCTCGCGCACGTCACCGAAGTGCGTGGGCTGCGGGTCCGCGGCGTCGAGGTCGGGGCTTTGGAGGGCGTACAGCGAGAACGTCTCATCCGTACCGAGGCCGTAGATATCCCCCCCAATCAAACCGGCGTGGTGGAGGGCAGAGCGGTGATTCACAACCTGGAACACCGCATCGTCCTCCTCCGCCACCGCCGTGTCAAAAATGTTGATAAGCCCATCCGTGCTCGCGCTCAGCAGCAGCGTCTCCGACCCCGCATTTGGCACAAACCGCAGCTCCGTAATCGTATCCGTGTGACTCTCCTCATAAATCAACCGCGGCGCGTCCGGCTTGCGCGCATCCCACCCCAGCACCCGCACATCCCCCGGCCCATTGCCCTCCAACTCCGTCCCCGCGACCACAGTGTGCAGCCCATAGTCCGCCGCCAGCGCAGACAGGGCCTCGCGCTTCGGATTGCGGAATTCGAGGGCCGCGCAGCGGGAGCGCAGATCCCAGCCGCGGACGCGACCGTCGCGGCCTGCGGTTAGGAAGATGTTGGCGTCGGCGGCGGTGGGGGCGAAGCGCGTGAGGCAGGTTACGCTGGTGTGGATGTTGGCGTAGACGCCGTCGGGGCGGAGGGCGAGGGTCTCCGGGTCGAAGATGCGGAGGGAGTTGTCGGAGCTTATTACGGCGAGGCGGGAGGTGGGGGTGAGGGAGTGGGCGTCGGTGCGGGGAGAGACTTGGGGAGCGGTGGTGGCGAAGGTGTAGATGTAGGAGTCGGGGGGGAGATGGAGGTCGGAGGAGGCTGTTTGGTGGTACTCCATGGCGGCATAGAGCGAAGTGAGTGACGTGAGTTGGGTGACGGTTGAGCTGCGAAAAGTTGCGATAAAAGTTCACGATGTGTGGCTAGGATGTGGCTTGCGGCGGGATAACATTAATCCGGTCAGGCTGACTTCCTCCTGCCGGAGCTCTACAAAGTTCCCCGCATCACCAACCGACGGCGCACCACCATGGACGATCCCGAGCAATCGCAGCTCTTCCTCGAGCGCCTGGCCGACAACAAACCCGTTGTTAAAGGTACGCCAGCTAGCTTAGAAGCGGCGCAGCTGCTGACCGCCAGAACTCCCCAAGCTCGATCTCGAGACGATTGCTGCGAACTATGCGGGCCCAGTCCGCATCCTCAGGCTCGAATGCATCGCCAATACCTCTCCCATCCTCTCCCGCGAGGCCTTCCGGCTCGCCATCCTGCAGGCGCGTGAGGGCATGAATGTGCCGCTCTACCTGCAGCTCGTAGGCCAGTTCGCCAAGCTGGACCCCACGCACGAGCTCGCGACGGTGGACACGGCGTGGGTAGAGGAGCGGCGCAAGAAGATCAAGAGCGAGGGCGACACACTCGAGGCGGAACTCAAAGCGTACAAGAACAACCTCATCAAGGAGAGCATCCGCATGGCCAACGAGGACCTGGGCAATTTCTACCTTTCGACTGGCAGCCTAACCGAGGCGTACCAGTCCTTCCATCGCATGCGCGAGTTCTGCACCACGAGCAAGCACATTGCTGAAATGGCTATGAAGATGATATACGTGGCTATCCTGCAGCGGAATTGGTCGGCGGTTAACACCCACCGTGCGAAGATCTTAGGCTTGCCGCTCAAGGACGACGAGCGGGCCAAGTACGAACCAGTACTGCAGGCATGTCTGGGGCTATCGAAAATGGCCCGCGGCGAATATCATCTCGCCTCCGAGGCCTTCCGTCAGGTGGGCCAGGCGTACACTGTGGCCGAGCCTTTGGGTGGTATCACATTCCAGACACACGTCCTGACACCCAACGACGTGGCCATATACGGCACTTTGTGCGCGCTGTGGAGATTTTCACGCGACAGCCTGCGGAGATCCATGTTGGAAAATCCCAAATTCCGGCCGTTGCTGGAGCTAGAGCCGCAGCTGCGGCGCGCAATGACCCAGATCACCATGTGCAAGTACAGCGCGGGGCTGGCGATTATTGACAGCTACATGCCCGACTTCATGCTGGACATGTACCTGCAACCTCACGCGAAAGACATCTACGACGGGATGCGGCAGGCGTGCATCACGGAGTGGACGGCTGCGTTCAGCGTCGTCACGCTCGACGAGCTGGCATCCGTATTCCCGCCGCGCGACCGCACCCTCGTGGAGGAGATCGAGGCGATGATTGAAGATGATGCACTCAACCTTATGAGGATTGACCTTGTCGACCGGGTATGCACGTCTCTTGTGGTTATGCTTCTACTAACCATTAACAGACGCTTGTGTGGGGGCATGGGGGGCATAACTCCACGATGGGCAGTGCCCGCCGTTGCCGCCATATCAGCCTTCAGCGCTCTATCGGCGAGGCGAAGAAGGCAGAGCACGAGCTGCGCCTACGCCTGCTCCGTCTCAACATGCAAGCGGCGGATCTGGTGCTGAAGGGTAGTCCGAACCCTATACGCAAGCAGAATTAGCTGTTCGATTGACGACGGAAGATCATGAGCAGATCACGGAGGCATGAGTAGATGAGGCGTTTGGAGTGCGGCATCAAATAGACGGAAACCATTATCCCACAGAAATCAAATTACAAACTTTTAACTACGGACCGTACTAGTTCTGGCATCTAGACACCGCCTTTCTCCGGCGGCGACGCTGCCCGCTCAGCCTGCATGCTCATGCGCTGCTCAAACCCCATCTCCGTCTTCGCCACCAGCTCCGCGCGGATCCTTGTCTCCGACCGCTGCGCCCACACCGGATACGCGCTCTGCGACAACGGGAACAGCACCCTGTTCGCAGGATGGCGTATATACGCCGCAGCACGGGGCCGGCGGCGCGCCGCAATGATATCGATTTCGACGGCGATTTGCTGGCAGAAGTGGTCGAGCGGCAAGTCGTTGACGTCGTTGCCGAAGGGATTCTCGATCTCGCGGCCGATGAGCAGGATGCCGAGGATTATGTAGGCGGCGATTACGCTCCCTGGGATCGTGACCCAGCCGAGGGCTTTGTAGAGTTGGAAGGGGAGGGAGAGGATGTAGACCCAGGTTACTTGCGCGATGGATATGGAGTAGGCGACGGGGAGGGGGGTGTTGAGGATGCGGTCTGTGCCGGTGAGGACGTCGTTTAGGGCGGCGATGTTGTTGTCTGTGGGTTCGCGGTCAGTCAGATCATAAAATTAAGAGAAGCAACTTACAAGCAAGCGTCAGATGCATCGGCGTCTTCAACTGCCCATTCTCCACCACCTCATCCATGTAACTTGCAAGGTAACTCAAAATCTCCAACGGCAAGTTCCCCAGCGGCTTCTTACTCCGCTTAATAACCTTCCGCGGATTCGACTCCGCAAACGACACACCCAAATACTCGCCAATTGCCTTAACGCTGCTCTTCCGCGGCGGATCACACGAGCCTGGTTCCGTGGCCGACTGCGCAAACGTCTCAAGATGCTGCACTAGGCCCTCGAGATCGTCGTACCCGGTGTACGGCTCAAAGCGCAGGCGATGCTTCAGCGCGACCGCAAACGCAACGATCAGATTCAGGCCCGTCATTTTCGCCAGCAGGTCCTCCTTGCGCTGCTCCTCGCGCTCCGCGGTGTGGATCCAGATAACCCGGGCCAGCGCGTGCGACGCCGTCATGAGCTGGGTCCAGAACTTGCGGCCCTCGTTGTAGCGCTCATACGCGGTCGAAGAACGAAACGACAGGCCCAAACCGACCACGAAGCCTAGGACGGTGAGGAGCAGGCTGTTGATGCCTAGGTTGAAGACGAAGGTGCTGATGCAGGTTATGGCAGTCGACCAGCCGGCGACGAAGATCAGGGGCAGGATCATCTCGGGGAGGATGCTGCCGTGCATTTGCATGAAGATGGGCCATTTGGAGTGCTTGCTTGTGTCGCGGGGACCGACCTGTCATCGGTTTAGAGGGGGAGAGGCAGGGGGAGAGGAGGGAGGGGTGGACTTACGAAGTAGTCGTCGACGTCGAGACTTGTGTTTTTGCGGCTCCAGGGGTGGGTGCCGCGGACGGGGGACGGGGGGCTGTCGTCGAAGTGCACCTTGTCGGAATCGCTGGAGGCGCGCGGTGTCTTCTGCGGCGTGAGAGGGGCCTTCGGGGCCGCGACATTGACCTCTGCGTGAGCTTCTTCGCCCATTGTGACGGTATTTGCTGTACACGAGATCTAATTGTAAAGGTGAAAGCAAAGAGGGACAATTGCAAAGAAGTGGACCAGCCACAAGAAAAGGCGCTAGATGACGAGGGAGTGCGTGAGTGAAAGAGTGGGTGAGCAAAACAATTGAGCTTACGCAGGACGCAAACGCGAAGCTCCACGATATATATTCACCCGTTCGTACCATCACCCTGCCAAGGGCGCCGCCAGGGGGCGCTCCGACCCGCGCCCAGTCCTAGGTGGGCAAGGCAGGGCCAGTGGGGGCCAATGATGAGCGCTAGGAGCACGAGACAAGAGCCGGGGCGAGGGCGGACCCGCCTGGGCGAGGCTTGGGAGAGGCTGGCTCGGGTTTCATCTCCTGAGTCTTGGGAGTTTCGTTTCGCGTGCTTATGCGTATATTTGCTTGTCAGGGGGACTTCTGGGAGTCAACGAGTTCATTTTGCGGGGACACTTTTACGCAAGACGGTCTGAGGACGCGCTCATGCGAGGAGTGGGACGCGGGTTCAGGCTGCGATCTCGCGAGATGTTAGACTTGACGCCGGCTGTGCGTTGGTGCGTTGGAAGCTCGGTTCACTGGAGGCCTGGACGCTGAGATCAGCGCGAGGGACGGCCTGGAGCTTTGGCGAGTGTTTCTTGGAGACCCACTTCTATTTCGGGTACCACGAACAGGATGCCGAGCCGGAGAGATTGGGGGGAGTGGAGGAGAAGGAATTGGTGATGCACGACACTGCAATGGGGAGAATTTGGGGGCCCTATCTGACTGTACCTGAGCAGCGCGTCGTTCAGCTCCGGACGCTTTACTGAGCTGAGTGTGCCGATTAAAAATCTCGGCCGTCCTCGTATCCAGTCTGGCAGTGCATCGGATCCCAGTCAAGCTTGGTGTTTCTTGATGTACAAATCCTGGTTCTCATCTCCGGCGACCGGGCCGCTTCGTGGCTCGGCAAAAGGGCCGCCCCGAACCACGTTTCGACGACCGTTGATCGTCACAGAGCACGCGATAATGGGACGTCGTTAATTTAAAGCTTCAACTACCCCGCAAAACCCCAACGTTCGAGATCACCAGAAACATCACCATTACAACCGCAGTACCCCTCCGTAGGCCAATGGCGTCTGGTGTGCGACCTGCACGCCGTTCTTCCGGGATGATCGTCGCGTTCCCGCCAAGCACGCAGCCGAAATCGGCAGACATCGGCCTGCGAAGCCGACATCAAGACTCGCCGCCCGCCGATGCCTTCTCTTAACATCTCGACCTTGCCTTGTCACCACCGCCCTAATGTTCGGCTCCATGCCGAAGTTCGCGGGCCTCCCGCGGCCAGACGACGCCGAGTACGCACTCCTCAGCAAAACAGAAGCAGATGCCAGCGCCGCCGCCCTCGAAGATGTCCCCCTCTCCGCCGCCTCCGAGGCACGGCTGGTGCGCCGCATCGACCAGCGCATAATGCCATGCCTAATCGCCATGATCGTACTCAACTACCTCGACCGCAACGCTTTGGCCAATGCGCGGGTGCAAGGCATAGAGGCGGCGCTGGGGATGAGCGGGCTGGAGTTTAATATCGCGATATCCGTGTTCTTTATCGGGTATATCGGATTGCAGGTCCCGTCGAATTTGCTCCTGACCCGCGTGAGGCCGAGTGTGTACCTGGTGAGTGCATGGGCGTGGTGGGTGTGTGTTCGCCATAGCTGACGAGCTGGCAGCCCGGGTGCATGATCGCGTGGGGCCTGCTCTCCGGCATGAGCGCCTTTGTGCACGGCTTTAAGGGCCTGATAACCGTGCGATTCTTCCTCGGCATGGTAGAAGCGTAGGTCCACCGCCCTCGCGCTCAACGAGGCTGAGACAACCAGACCCTTTTTCCCCGGCGCGCTTTTCCTGCTTTCATCGTGGTACACGCGCGAGGAGCTCGCGCTGCGCACGTCGATCCTGTACTCCGGCAGCTTGGTCTCCGGCGCGTTTGGCGGGTTCGTGGGCGCGGGGATCGAGGCGAATCTGGATGGTGTGTGGGGCGTGGCGAGTTGGCGGTGGTTGTTTATTGTTGAGGCGATGTGCACCGTAGGGCTGGCTGTTGGAGCGCTGTAAGCCACCCCGTATATGGCAGACAAAAACTGACGAGCAGCTTCATCCTCCCCGACTACCCACACACAACAAAATTCCTCTCCCCCGACGAACGCACCATCGCCACCTCCCGCATCCAATCCCACAGCGGCTTCGCCGACCGCAAACACGGCTCTCTCCTCACCGGCCTCAAAGCCGCTTTAACAGACTACAAAGTCTGGCTCCTCGCCCTCATCATCGTAACCAAAACCAGCGCCGGCGCCGTCACGTCCTTCATCCCCACCCTCGTAGCGACTTTCGGGTTCAGCCGCGTTTCCACGCTCCTCCTCGTCGCACCGCCGTATCTGTTTGCCGCGCTCGTAGCGCTGGGCGTTTCGTACATGAGTGATCGCAGGGGCGAGCGGGCGTACCATATTGTTATTCCTATGCTAGGTGCGACGGTCGGGTTTGCGGTGGCGGGGAGCACGATGGGCTTGGGCGTGCGGTACGTTTCGCTCTTCCTCATGCTCGCGGGGGTGTACGGGAGCTACAACGTCGCTTTGGCGTGGATCTCTTCCACCGTAAGTGGGTCCCGGAGTCAAGGCTGGACATAGGCGAGTTCTAACGGTGGCAGCTCCCGCACCCGGTGGAAAAGCGCTCGGCTGCGATCGCGATTATCAATACGGTGGGTAATATGGCGCAGATTTGGTCGCCGTTTTTTTACGCGCAGGGGTACGCGCCGCGGTATGGGTTGGCGATGGGGGCGAATACGCTTTTTTGCCTGGCGTGTATTGTTGCGACGCTCGTGTTGAGGCGGTGTTTGGTGAGGGAGAATGGGAGGTTGGTGGTTGAGGCTGCGGCGGGGGGGAGGGGGGTGGTTGGGTTTAGATATGTGCTTTGAGGGGGGGGTGGGTGGGGTGAGGCTGTGATATGCGACTTATGCGGGATGATAACTGGATGCGGGATGATAACAGGATGCGGGATGATAACTGGATGACGGATGAAAATGGATGCCTTGGGATACGAGCTGATGATAAAGAGTAATAGATACCATGGCAACGATGCTTCCTTAAGCTTCTCAGTCCAATGATGTCAAAGATGGCATGCCGACTCCGTCGAGGAGATACTATTCAGATGCTCTGGCCAGTATCAATACGACGGCAGACTTCCAGTCTACCACAACAGCATATGGTGCTCAATTGGCCCAGACCGAGACAACAACACCTCAAATTCCTCACCATACAGGAGTTGAACCGAGCCCGCACCCGACGAACGGCTTTCAAGACTCAATTCCCCTATCCTACAAAAATCTCGCCGGCCGCGTCTTCTCCCCCCCCGTCTGAACCTGCACCTTCTCCGGATCCAAATCCTCCAACGTCCTTTCCACATCCCTCGCAATCCCCTCCTCACCCGCCTTCCTCGCCGCCCTCCTCCGCTTCCTCGACTGCACACTCTGATCCGCCTCCACATACCCGAGCACTACGCCGCAATTAGCACCATCTCTCCCCCCATTATCAGCCCACTTACCCTCCGCCCACTCCCTCTCCCCCACCGGATCCCCCGCCCCAAGCGCCCTCCCCACATCCACCTCCTCCCCCCTCATAACCCGTCCAATCGTTTCACGGAGCAGCCATATCTTCGCATCCGCGGCCCGTGTGTATGCCACCGTGTCGTTGCGCAGCTGCAGCGTGTTGATCGCTTGGCTACCGACTAGCATACCGAGGAGGATTATTGTGCTGTAGGGGTTGGAGAGGAAGTTGCGGAGCATGCTCGGTCGGGGGGTGTGTGGCGTTGGCGTGGAGCGCCGGAGGGCTTTGGGGATGAGGGATGTCCAGAGGGAGGGTTGGACGACGCGGGGGAGCTTTTCGGTGGAAACGTGCCGGGTAGAGGCCCATGTTAAGGTGCGCAAAGGCGCAGGGCCGGCAAGGAAGCCCGCCGGGCGCAGGAGATGTGACATTTTGAGTTGTGGTGGTTGAGTTGCGGACGGAGGTGTGGCTGCTGAGCTAATCGGGATATTTTTTCAGGCAGCAGGGCATCGTAAGGCATAAAGCGCACGTGCCATCAGCCGTGCCAGCCTTGTCTTCCCCGCCGGCATCGATATTGCGTGCAATTTAGAGTTGGACTTGTCAGATTTACTTCAACTGAAGAGTACTGCTTTCACATCCTCATTTTGACGTCAGAACCATGGAGTGGGGAAGGTGCCAATGATCTACAAGTCAGAACAGTCGGAATTCGGATCCCAAAGGATCAACGCAAAAACCACTTTTCTCCTCTTTCACGGACTCCCTCGTCTGCGCTGTGGCAAAACGCGGGGAATAAATGACTCCGCTTCGAATTTAGATGAACTGGCCCCTCCGCGAACGAGGAATACTATGCGTGATGACCGCCTCCAACTCTTGACCCGAATTGGCTCCGCCAACACAATCTCCGCATCACCACCCTCGTTCAACCTCCCCAAACCACAATGGTCCACCCCCAAGGAACCAAAGAAGGCCCATACACACGACTAGACGACCTCCCCACACCCGATGAGTTCGAAGAAGTCAACCTGCCGCCCCGACGGCCTTCAACCCGCTACCGCACGCTCTTCTTCGTCTCCATCGGCGTGTGGATCCTCTCGCTCCTGCTCATAATGGTAAACTACCGCCATCCGCGGCGCGCGCTGCCGTCGCAGGATATGTACCCAAAAAGTGCGTTACTGTTTAACGTTACCGGTTGCGCTCCATCTAACAAGGCAGTCCCAATGCGCGTCGTGACGTTCGACCCAGACCCAGCGTTTGACGGCGATCCACTGGCGTCGGAGCACAACGCGTGGACAGACCTAATTCCACGTACGTTACTGTCTGCTCATCAGCATTTACTGACTCCCGTAGCCGGCCGCGGGCACATCGTCGTCCAGAACCCCGCGTCGTGGAATCTGTCCGGCGGATACCCACTCGACGACGAGTGGGGCCCACAAGCCGAAGAATACGCCATCTCGGTATTCCACCAGCTGCACTGCCTGGTACATCCCCTCCCCCACCAACAACGCCATTTCTAACCCCACAGGCATCACTTAAATCCGCGCTCCTCGCGCTGCGCAACCCCCCCAACCCACTGAAGAAGGTAGGGGGCATGCCCGACGCACCGGAGCCTTCGGAACCGTTCCACCTCGACCACTGCTTCGATTATCTGCGGCAGGCGGTGATGTGCTCCGGGGACACGGCGCTGGAGAAGGCGATGGTTGTGGATGGGGAGCGGAGGAGGGAGGTGCTCGGGTGGGGGGTGGAGCATGAGTGTCGGGACTATGAGGCGATTTTTAAGTTTGCGAGGGAGAGAAGGAGTCGGGATTCGTTTGGGATTAAGGGGCCGGGGCATCAATGAGGGGGCCTTTGGGTTGTTTGTGGTTGAATATTTGAAGGGTATTGGCGTATGATAGGAAACTGCTCGTTGTGTCGCCAGCTCAGCCTTGTCAATTCCGCGGAGAACCGTCGTGGGCATCCGGAGGAAGTTGCTGATGCCGTGCAGAGAATGGGCGTTTATCAGAAAACTACATTGGCACCGTAATATCCGTGTGCTCGCCTTTGTCGAAGGACACTGCCTAGTTGGTCGAAGAACCGAGTCCGGAGATAGTAGGAAAATATCGAATGATGGTCGTACCTTAAGATTAAGACGTGATGGAGACATGTGGAATCGAGAGATCATTGACTTGGAGTCTGAGTTCTGAGTCTGTACGGATGGGATACAAGCTTCCTACCGCTCAAATGGGTGAATCTGTTCTGGCGTCTGCATCTTACTTCTCCCAAAGCAATGAAGTAATGAGTATCATCTTCCCGTCTACCGGGATTACATTTACTGCGCAGCTCCGCGGACCCGCAGTTGAAGTGCCAAAAAAAGCAATTCAAGGCCAAGGAAGTGGAGATCGCGGCCCGGAACGTCAACCCGACCGGACCACGCCGAGCAAGGATGTCACGGAGCACCCCACAACCCCAACCACCATGGACGGCGACATCCCCACAGTCAACATCCTGCTCCTCGGCGACGAGGAAGTAGGCAAGTCGACCTTCCTCTCGTACGTGCGCCCTCCTCTCCCCATCCCACAACTAACCCCGCCTCCAGCCGCCTCACCCTCGGCGCCCACACCCAGCCCCAACCCGACGATGTCCCGCCCCCCTACGCCCTCCCGCGCCTGCGCGACGAAGACCAGCCCTTCCTCTTCGACATCAGCATGTACAACCGGCCGTACCGCTTCCAAGTGTACGACACGGCGTGTCCGACGAGCTACACTTTGCTGCGGCCGGATTTCCTGATCCTGTGCTTCGATATCTCGCGGCGGGAGACGATGAATTCATTGCCGAGTCGGTGGCGGCGCGTGGTTGAGGGGCATTTTAATCATGATGAGAGTATTCCGGTCATGGTGTTGGGGTTGAAGCGCGATTTGCGGCGCGAGTGGATGGACGATCAGCGGGAGAGCGTCATGCCGCAGGAGGGACTGCGCATTGCGCAGGAGATGCGCTGCGATCGGTATGCTGAGTGCAGCGCTTTGACTGGCGAGTTGTGTCGGCAGGTGCTTGAGGATGTGGCGCGGACGGCGGCCAAGACGACGACGGATAAGGGTGGGCGGAGTCAGGATGAGAGCTGCGCGGTAATGTAGTGGGATGGGATGTAAGTGCTTTTGGCGTGTTTGTTTGGCGTATGCTGAGGCTGCGAGGCTGCTGTCCTTATCGATATCGATCTCATTGACGGCTAGCCAGCCCTATGGCAGAATCTCATTGACGGTGTTCATTGAGAGCCTCATTGTCAGTTTTTCGACTACAACTCATTGACCATGGCGGCAACGGACGTTTTTCTATTCAGAGGTCAGCTCATTGACGGCTTCATTGAGCCTCGGACTTTATCAACCCCTCGAGGTTTCTTTTCTTGCAACTCTGTACAATTTCTTGACGCCCTCACTGCCAACTTGATATCATCACCGTCGGCTTCAGCATTCTTGCCACACTCTTTACCAACTGCACATCCTCACTGTGACTTGGTATCTCGACTGCCGGCTGGTATCAACACTGTCAACTCAGTATCCAAACTGCCACCTGGGTATCTCTACCACCCTCATCTCCTCCTCCCCTCTCTTTCGAACCATGTCAACCGCAATCCATCTCGACACCATGGCATTCACCAAGCCCGCCTCGGCCCACCATCAACTCCCCTTCCCATCCCCCTCATCTCCGGACGAAACCTACCACCCCCACCAAGAAACCTACAACCCCGCCTTCACCCCCGGCTACACCCCTTACACCATCTACCTTTCCGCAGCCCCCATCCGCCGCGACACCCGGCGCCTGCACATCACTTACGCGCACTTGATCACACTCTACGCCCTGCTTGCCATCCTCATCGGCACCATCGCCGGCCTCGCCGTCGTCGCCGCAAAACGCCCCGCCAAGGCGATCGTGTCTCAGGCCATCGCCGCACCCCCAGCGGTGCCTGCAGGATCCACACCGCCGAGCATCAATTTCGCACCTAATATCAGTATCGACACGGGGAACGCAAACCTGGCTCAGGAGCAGGAGCAGCGGTCTTCCGCGCCGAGCACGACGTTTAGCACCGTGTACTTGGCCTCTGGGAGCGGTGGGTTTGCCGAGGCTCCGAGTGTGCAGTGGAGGAATGGGACGGTTTACCGGACTGTGATGGCGACGACTACGGGGCAGGGGAGTGCGATGCCTGTTACGGTGATGGCGACGACGACGGATGTTTCGACGGCGGAGAGGACGGCGACTGAGATTGAGGTTTCGACGAGTTTGATGACTATTGGTGGATCGACGGTTACGAGCGTTTCGATTGCGAGGACTACGGCTACGACGACTGCTATTTCGAATCAGACAACGACAACAACCGCAGTTGAAAGCACCACATCAATAGCTACCTCCATCGCCACCTCAGCCCAAACCGCCACAACCACGCAAATAGCAACAACCCTCTCCGCACAAACAACAACCGTGCCCCCCCCCTTCAAACCCGTCCCGCCCCTGACCCTCTCATTCACCGGCCTGCCCTTCAACCAAGGCGGATCATCCTAGATCCGTCAGCCCCTGGGGGGGTGGAGGGAGGGTCCGTTTCTAACCGCCCAGGCACGCCGCGTGCCTGACCGCGCGTTCATCGCAAGGCTGGAAGAAACCGAAGGCAGATGACTGTAGTGATATTGCGGCGAATGAGCGGACACGAGACACATGTACCTAATAGAACTTGGTAGAACTATCAACTAAATCTCTCCCGAAATCCCCTGTTCCTGTGCAACAATCGTAATCCCACCGCCCTCGTGCCTAGCAATCCGGGTAACCAACCCTCCGCGACATGCCCACGGCCTCGCCGATCCGCCCAGTTCCCGTCAAACCTCCAAGGTCCAAGGTCCACGGACACATTAATGACCGTGCCGCGATGGAAATAGCATCACGAGCTATATCACGGCATATTATCCCCCAGGCTCGCCCGTGCGCTTAATCTGTTCAGCGCGGCGCCATTTGCGCTTGATTAAACGCGCGTGCGCGTGCCCGTCCAGCCCGCCATGCGCTTGGCTAGCAAGCGGTAATGAGGGGAAATTTTTGCGCGGGAGGATTGGGAGGTGTGATAGGAGGGGAGTTTCGCCGCGCAGCTAAGGATTCGATGGGATTCTGAGCTGGTTTCTGGGGGCTTCGTCATCGCCGAGGCGGACGGGTAAGATGGGATCACAATCCATTGATGCCGTTATTTGTGTAATGTGTTTCAATTGATGTGCTAGAGACTTGGTCGCGGTGTGTCTATTTCGATGCCGGCACACAGTCGCGCTCAGTACGCACAGCAAGCGTTCCAGCCTCGTCGCCCGTCGGCCTCAACCCACAGCATCTCCGGCTCACAACCTCTCCCCGGCCGGCAACTTCATCGGCCGGGTCCGCTGGAGAATTATCTCTGTCACGCGTGAAGCCGGTAAAAAAGCCGCCTCTCGGTGGCGGGAAAGCATATATGCGGTTTATTAAGAACGGTGGAACGGGATAGATTGAGCGTGGGACGGGATTAATTAGTCCCACTGGCTGATTGGCGGAGCGGGCGAGGCTGAGAGGCCGGGGGGTTTAGGATTTTCCAGTACGATCAAGATACTTGGCTACGCCGTGAGATTTTCCCAAGGCATTGGGTATGCGGTTCTTGGGGCGTGAATGCATAATGGATTTTTTTGCGGCGCATGAAGGAGTGGAGAGGATGGGTATACGTGTGGTGGGCAGATCGAACAGGGCTACTTAGATGAGACGCGCGGGTGCGGGCCTGGCCTCGACGGCGTGAGGGGTTGATTGCGGGTGGTGGCGCGGGATTGATCCGTCCAACGGTATTTACTTGGGAGTGAGTGGTGAGTGGGTGTGCGTGTGGTGTGGTGGCTTTTGCCCTGGGGTCAATATCGAGGTTCTATTTCTCCGCAATCCGTGGTGGTGGGTTGCTAAGAATAGAGGAGGTGGAGGGGGGAAGGGTGAGGTCTGTTCGTTTCTTAAGCGGGAGGAGGGCGCTGTGGGTTATTAAGACCGCAGGACGGACGACATCATCACCAGAACCATCGCCATTGAGACATCGAGCCTTCGTTCATCAACATCATCACCCATCAACGAACCACTGCGTCTACTGCTTGTCCACAGCACAAAGGCACCGCATCATCCTCCTCGCCCCTCTCCATCAATCTCCATCCATCTCCAACACTCTGCATATCAACCGCGCCGCAATCTCCACGGCCCATCTCCCTCCGCATCACCAAACCATTCGCCACCTCACCAACACCACAAAACCACAATGAAGTTCATCATGAAGCTCATCCTCCTCCTCACGAGCATCATGCTCGCCGCGGCCGCCGTAAGCATCCCACCCACCACCCTCCTTCCCATCATCCTCACCCATCTCACCATCCTCCCCCATCTCTCCATCTCACCATCTCACCATCTCACCATCTCACCATCTCATCACTCTCACCACCGCCCTCCTTCCCATCATCTTCACCACCGCTAACCACAAAGCCACAGGCCCTCCCCCCAACTCCCGTCTCCGCCTCCGCCCTCTCCAGCGACCAATCCATGCCCGCCATGCAAGGCGGCTGCCACATCGAATGCGGCTGCTCGGGCGGACTGAGCAAGAACGGGTGCCGCTGCCCGCGCCCCGACCCCAAGCAATGCCCCAAGTTCCGCTACGTGTACATCGACGGCAGCGTCAGCCCGTGGACGGACGCCGATGTCAAGGTTGCGGCTATGTGAGGCGAGCGAAGTGGGCCGAACGCAGGAAGGGAGCAGATTGTCAGCCCAGGGGATGGGGGCCGATGTGTATATAACCGTACGTGTGGGTGTGGGGGGGGGAAGGGGTAACTGTGTGAGTAAAGGCGTTGGGAGCGACATCAGGCGTCAGTCACGCACGACATTGGTCGGGGCAGCGAATATCCAAAATGCAATATTGTTACATACTACCGGTGCAGCCACCCTTTGCCATTAGGCACGTACGCGTGGCTCTCCATCTGCTTCACATCTTCCTTGCTCGCCATCCAGAAGTCCACGAAATCCGGGCGGCGCTGGAAGGCCTCGTACGCGGCCCGGGTTTTGAACCGCGCGTAGATGCGCGCGCTCACATCGTCGTCGAGGCTTGCGAAGGACATGAGCGTGAGGACATCAGGGCTGCCGGCTTCGGCGGCGGCGAGGACGGTGTTGAAGCGGGAGAGGATGGCGGAGCGGGCTGAGGGGGAGGCGGACAGGATGCGGATGTCTTGCATGAGTTCGCACTCTGTCTTGTCGCCGGGCTTGTCGATGAAGCCGCCGCTGAGGGAGTAGTGCATCAGGTCCAGGCCCGTGGACATGGTGGATGGGATCTTTTTCAGGAAGCCTTGCATGGCGGCGGAGTTGAAGTGCGTTTCGTACAGATCCTGTCTTGGTTAGGGGGTTGTGAATGGGGGCAGGGGACGTACCTCGCGCTTGCCGTAGACTTCGAAGGCGAACATGGAGATTGTGGCGTCCATGTCATCTTTGTACTCGAAGGGGATGCCGAAGTAGTACGTCTCCGTTGTGTGCTCCTCGTTGAAAACGTGGACGGCGAGTTCGTCGTAGGCGGCTTGCCACTGGGGATTGTGAGCTTGATTCCTACTGGAGAGGGATGACTTACGTCCGCATAGCGGCCGGCGACGAAGTTGCACTGCGCAAAGAGGTAGAAGCCCATGATGAAGTCGTTCAGCTTTGGGCCGTCCTCCAGAAGACAGCCTCGCCCTCAGCCCTTATATCGCCCCGTTCGGGATCCCTTCTCCACGCCAGGGCGCGGCGCTCCATCACTGCCCTTCCAATACCATTCCACATTCCCACCAAATTCCGCTCCACTCGACCCTATGACCGATCCTATGATCCGCTAAGTGATGCTCTGTCATCGCGTGCGGAAAACCATCCCCGCCTTTTCCGGCCCGCCAAGCCACCCCTCCACCCCTCCACCATCGCGATGATCTCACGCCTCACAACAAACACCCCGCCGGCTCACCAACTCCGCCGCCACAACCTTTCGATCCACGCGCCGTAGGAAACGCTATAAAACATCCACCACAAGCGCAATGCAGCTACATCTCCCCCACAGACCGTACCGGCATCCGAAATGGCTCCCGCAGAACAGAAAGTTGCCATCGTAACCGGCGCGTCGGTAGGCCCCACCACCCCACTACCCCGCTTACGCGCGCTAACACCCACAGTCCGGCATGGGCGAAGCCCTCGCGCGCAACCTCGTCCAGGCGGACTGGCTCGTCGCGCTCGCCGATCTTCAGCGGAACGAAGCCCTCGAAGCCGAGTTAGGCGCATCCGCTGCCTTCTTCCAAACCAACGTCGCGTCCTACGAGTCGCAAGCAAAGACATTCAGCGCAGTGTGGGCAAAATGGGGGCGTATCGACGCACTCTGCGCAAACGCCGGCATCGTGGACCGGAGCAGCATTTACGTCTTCGGGCACAAAGGAAAGGATGAAGTCCCCCCCGCCCCGGATCTGAGCTGCACGGACGTAGACTGGAAAGGCGTGGTGTACGGCACACAGCTCGCGGTGCACTTCATGCGGAAGAACAAGACCCCTGGGGGGAAGATCGTGTGCACAGCAAGCGTGTCCGCGATATACCCGCACGAGACATACCCCGAGTACGCTGGGGCTAAAGCCGCGGTTTTGAACTTCGTGCGCGGGAGTGGGAGGGTGCTCAGGATCAAGGAGAATATCCGTATTAATGTCGTGCTGCCGGGGATTGTGCATACCAAGATCATTCCGCCGGAGATGGTTGCTGCGGTGCAGCCGGAGTTGTATGTCGTCCCCTTCCCCGGTTTTGAGAGGAGTGTTGGGCCAGGCTAATGTCGTTGGGCAGTTTGACGCCAGTGGAGAGCATCGTGCGCGCATATCGCACATTCCTGGACGACGACACGGGCTTGTCCGGCGAGGCAATCGAATGCTCAGTCAACGAACACATCTTCGTCCCGCGGCCGGAGTACCTGAATGGCGCGGCGAGCAAGCGCGCGTGCACGGTGTGGGACCCGCTGTTCAAGATGTACCACGGCGAAGGATCGGAGCTGCCGGATGCGATCCCATAGTAAGTGCAAAGGCTACGGTGTAAAGTGAAGATTGAGGAAAGACGAGGAAAGGAAGAGAATCGAGAGGCTCTCCAGAATATATATACGATGTCCTACGGTGCTCCTTCCTTTTACCATTCGCACGCCATCGATGCCTGCCTACTGCCCCGATCCCTCATGCACCCATATCACAAAGTCACCCTCGCAGCCGCAAATTATTCAAAAATCCAACGCTGCATTCATTAGGTATTATGTACATCGTATCCTCGATCGCGTGCGGGTCGCCCCACCCGCCGCGCTCGCCGCCCCAAACCCCACCCTCCCAAACACCCCCCATCTACCCCCGCCCATTCCACGCAGGCTGCCCAGAAGCATCCCCCGCCAGCGCATTAAACGCCCGCGTCCGCGGTGTGATAGGACTCTTCATCCCCCCCGCCGTCCCTGGCGTCGGTGGCACCCTCAACATCTCCCACTGCTGCGGACTCGTAAGCTCGCCGTACCCCGCCTGCGCCGCCTTGCCATGCACGCTTTCCTCGTCGTCGTCCAGCCGGCGGGCTGGGGCGAAGAGCATGGAATGGATGGCGAAGAGGATGTTGGTGGCGAAGAGAGCGCTGGGGGGGTGGGTTAGTTGGGTAAGGGATATGGGGGAGGGGGGACGTACACCATGAACACGGTCACGTAAAATGCGGCCTTGGCTTGCTTGCAGTACCCGACGTTGTCCGGCGACGCGAGGCTGCAGCTGCGCGTGATGTACCACGGCGGACCGGTGTTCTGGTGCGCGGGGTCGATGGTATCCGGCGCGGTCTGGGCGCGCAGACTGAATGCGTACACCGCGCACAGCACGCCGTTCACCAGCACGCTCAGCGCGGGGTAAAACACGCGCAGCGGGACCGTGACGCATTTTACCAGCCATAGAAACACGCTTAGGACCGAGATTGTGAGGTTGAACTTGGTGACACTGCCGGGTTGGTTAGTAAGGTAGGGTAGGGAAGGGGGTTACGCAAGACGCACAAGCTGCTCCACACCAGCGGGATCTTGACGGGCTGGTAGTTCGCCGCCGCGTACAAAGGCGTGCTGGGATCGCTGTTCCAGCCGTGCAGTGCGCCGTCGCGCCAGAGCTTGGTGCGGTAGGTATCTGGGTCTGCGATGCCGAAGAGCGCGAGCGCGGCGACGGTGAGGGGGAGTTCGAGGACTGTAAGCACGATGATGGCTTTCGGAAACCTCCACCTCAACAATCCGAAGCGGAACATCGCGAGTGCAGTGAGATGCGAAAATGGCGCAAGGTGCCGGGTAATCGATCGATTGCGCAGATAAGCCTTGATAGCGGGCGCCCGAGCGTCGTCCCGCTTCTCGTCCTCTTCTTTCCTATTCCGATCTCTTTCTCTTGTCGACGTAGATGCCTTCACTATCCGCTCCGTCCGTCTCGTGGTCGTGCAAGATACTCCGTACACAGGGCTCGTCTGTTCTCGTCTCGCACCCCCCGCAGAGGCGGTCTCCCACTCTTTAACCCGCTGCCGCCCCCCCTGCACGCTCCCGCGGTCCGTGCGCGTGTGCTCGCGGGCCGCCCGCGGTAAGTGGCCGGCTTGGGCGGGGCTAGCGGGGATGATGGGGCCGTGGCTTGCGGCGTGGGCGAATAGCGTGCGGGGTGCGGTGTGGGCGGGGTGATGGGCTTTGCGGGGATTGGTGGGGGAGTTTGGGAGGTGTGATTGGGGGAGGGTGTTGGGAGGGAAGGCCGGGCTGCTGGGGAGAGGGGAGTTGGCCGGCTGGCCGGGGAGACGAGGGCGGGCGAGTCGTGAGCAGTGAGGATATGCGATGCATATGGGCCGTCACATTCGAGCGCGCGTCCACTTGCCATGCATGAGCGGGGGAGGAGGGGAAGCTGGGACAAGGTCACGTTGCTAGCGTCCATCATGGCGTTAAGCGCCGTGGCTTTTCCACCACCCCAGCGCTTAAGCGGCACCTCCCGCCAGCGCTTCCCCTTTCACGCCTAACCCCGATCGCGCGTCCAATAGCATCACCAATCACCACCATTTCTCGCAGTGCACGGCCCCGGTCCGGTCCCGCAGTTGTTCAACCGCATCGTCTGTCATGTCGGGCGGGCCGCATACGAAGGCCGTGGTGTGCGGGCCGGACGCTCCTAACACTTCGGCGAAATCGGATGAGGTGAGACGGCGCGTGTGCACCGCGATGTCCGGGCCGTGATCGAGCGGCGGCGCCGGGGATGTAAGGAAGAGGTGCACCCTCAAGTCCGGGCGGCGGGCGCGCAGGCCAAGCAGCCGGGAGAGGAAGAGGATTTGCGAGCCCGGCGGCGGGGCTTTGGTCGTGTACATGAAGTCGAGCGCCTCGAGCGGCGTCTCAGTCTCGACGACGTGCGCGAGCATCGAGATTAGCGGGCTGCGCGGCGCGTCAATACGAGTACCGCACTCCCGGCTGCAAGCAAGTGGACGTACTTAATGCCGACCCCGCCCGCGACGAACAGCGCGCGTTGTATACCTTCGCGCGGCCAGACGAAGTCCCCGCCGACGCGCACGCGCAGCTGCGAGCCCAGGATCTGCTCCTCTCGCCGCCAGAGCCATGCCGCGGGCGGGTTATCGCTTGCCTGGACTGCGAGCTCGATATGCCCACCCGCGACGCTGGACGCGGTGGGTGTGGATGTGATGGTGAAGCCGCCGGGCTTGGGGAGGGAGGGGATGTGCACGTCGAGCCATTGGCCTGGGAGGAAGGTGATTGGATGTTGGGTGCGGAGGGTGAGGATGCGGATTGTGGGGTTTGGGGTGGTTATTGTGGTGAGGGTTACGGGGTGGAGGGTTGGGGAGCGGGATTGGGCGGCGGTGCGCTCGGTGTGGGTTGTGCTTGACATTGTGATTACGCGGCGGGTAGGCTTGGAAAGAGGCACGAGAGGCTGGATACGCCGAAGCATGGCGATGGTCAGTCGGTCTGCATGTCGGGATAGAGCTTATGTCGGGTTGGGCCGAGCGTGCCGACAGTGACCACGAGAAGCCGGTTTTTTACCGCCGAAGCGAGTCGGGTCCCAGTTTCCTCAGCAAATTGCAATGATTTTCCTGCCAACGCGCACGTTTGGCAACATAGAACCCTCCGCAAACAGGCGTGGTGTAAATACCTAGGTAGCTTCTAGAGAAACTGGAGAAAACAACTCCATAACACTTTGACGGCGTTTAATGCGGTAATGCGTGGGGCGTATAGCGGCCGTTACTATTGGCTAGAGTACCTAGCCTGGCAAGGGGAGCCTTGCATCAAGTCCTTCGGCGTATCTTCAACGACTAGTCCTGGTTGCAAGCTTTGGAGCAGTGAACTTCGGATGAACATCTATACATATTTGGAGACCTGGCTGTCGGAAGACCCTCACGATGGAAGCAATGGTTGTGAGCGAGCGTCTTGGTATCGGACAAACCTTTGCCAAGCATGGTTGTCGAATGCTCCTTCCTCCGGGAGTTTCTCACCAACGTCATCCACATTGACCAACTCCACCTGCACTCATACACAGACTTCGCCTGTTCGCACGATTTCTCTGCAACTCGCAACTTTTCCTTTCGACTGCAACCTCCTTTCCTCGATTGCTCGACGCACTGATTTCGCACCCGCCTCTCTAATCACCACCGAACCACTTCTCCACCTGTGACATCGCCCACTTCACTCCGATCAGCTGCCTGTCATGTCTTGCTGCCGCTGAACGACATGGCGGGGGACTCGCTGGATCCCAAGAGACGCTGTCTTAGGCCGGTGCGCACGTTGGAAGAAGTTGATGAGGACATCCAACTGCTCGAGGAGGGTAAGCGACTATTATCGGAGGAGGCGGAGGCGGCTGGGGACTCACCGGGTTCTTAAGACCGACGTGAACAAATCGAAGAGAGGAAGCAACGACTTGACCATGGCCTCGTACTAATGCGAGAGGAAACCCGACAAATTGAAGAGGCGGCCCGACGAATGCAAGAGGAGAACCGCCGACTTGAAGAGAAGAGAAGACCCGAAGACATCAAGAGCTGACCCGGAAAACGACACTGTTGGAATATCTCAACGCTTGCCATATCCATCAATTCTCTGCACTCGCCATTAGAAAACGGCCAGCATGGATACCAAAAAAACCTGAGAACGCCGTCGATAACTTGCGACCTGGAAAGATAGTCATGTGGAAGGATTTTCACGCAAGCCAAAACACCCATTTGGAAAACTATTACGGAGTCAGATTTCATGACAAAGCGACTTTTCCCATCACTCCATTGTTTAGACTTTGAGGAGGAATGGAAGCGAGTGGGATCGATCTATTCCGAACACAATCTGACCACGTTTACATGGAGAGCAGTGGAAGGTCCTGTCGATGAAATGATCGACGAGCTCTACGATGATTTCGAACTTCAAAGCAAGTTCAATCTCAAAGGAGAAATCCGGAGAGACAACCATAGCGAAAGTCTTGTTCCAGACTCCCCGTCGCCGGACCCGAGAACTCAGCGTCCTGGAGCCTATCAATTTTGCGCGTACAACACTCCGCGCGAGACAGAGGACGCACATCATCGAGTTCCCGCATTTTTCCTGGAGTACAGAGCCTCGCAGGAACTGCCTCTTGCGTGCATCTATGCAGGCCTTGAAGGCATCAATGATACGGATTTGGACGAGGTCGTCTCCGACCAGAACCCCAAGACTCCCCAGGATAAATGCAGACAACTTATCGCTGCAATGTTTACTGACGCCTTCTCTTACATGACCTTCGCTGGGTTAGGTGTACGTCTACATCTGCACTGGCGAAGCTTTCATCTTTCTAAGGATACCGGAGGATCCGAGTACTCTTCGCTACTACCTTTCCGTCCCAAAAGGTGATGTAGGTAACAAGACTGGATGGGATCCGAAGATGGACGGAAACAATCGGCTGCATCTTACCGTCGTAGCCCAGCTGCTCGCTTTTACCCTTCGAGCATTTCAGACAAAGCCGCGCAGCCAACAATGGCGCAATTCTGCGATAGCTCGGCTAAAGACCTGGGACGCTAAGACTGACTTAGCGACTTTCGAATTCTTTCTCAATCATGAATTGCCGCCCTCGGATTATCGACCCATACACCAGGGCATTTTGCCCCACGCGTCGCCTATCCGGCTTCGGTCTCAGGGACCAGCACATTCGCCGACCTCCCCACAACGTCCGTTAGGCGACAATCAACCCGACGGCGAGAAAGATTTCAATCCAGTCACCTCAGGCCGTCCACCTCTGCACCAGCCCTCCCAGTCTCAAACTCAATGCTCCCAAGCTCAGGACATGCCTGAAACTAGGACTCATGGTGAAAGCTGGCAGTATTGCACCCACAGTTGCCTTCGTGGCCTGGTCGATGGACTTCCGCTTGACATGGCATGCCCTAATGTCAGAAAACATGGCGATCAACCTCATCATCAGCTTGATGAGCGCACTCTTCTCGAGCACATGCGGGAGCAACTTGCTCGGGACCCGGATACTGATTTTTTACCCACTTGGCCGTCCAGGATCCAGCTGTGTTCCCTTCAGAGCCAGGTTGTCATCCCACGGGTACACGTTCATTGCGAAGTGCACCCCTCAGGACTTTGACTCTTGCGCTATGAATGAGGGAAGCATCTATATGGAGCTTGATTCCATTCAGGGTATTCACATACCAATCTACATTGGGCGCATGGAATTCGTCACACCCCATCACTACGAAGGAATCGCAGACCTCATTTATGCGACCTTTTACAGTTACGGAGGATCTTGCATTTCCATAGATACCGGCGACAGGAAAGCATGATTCAAAAAGTCGAAACTGCGGTGCGAGCGATCCATAAACGGCGCGTGCTCCACAGAGACCTCGCGTTTCGCAATATCCTCCTCGACGCGACGACTGGACAGGTAATGTTGATTGACTTCGAACGTGCAGTGACGGGGGCAACTCGGGTTGCGCGTACGAGGGAGTTCGAATCGATAAGGAAGTATTGGGATAAGCTCTTCTCATGAGGAATCGCTCAGTGGACGGGGGAGAGCAGTGACGGCAGGTTTTTAGAGGGGTTTTAGCGGCTTAATAGGCAATTCACGGCTTCAACCTCGCTCACAATGATGTGATGTCTACGTTCAGCGATCTGTCAGCGTCTGCTCCATCCAAAGTTCTTCGCCTTGATAGACAAGGCAGGAGCGTTGCTATGAGGGAAGATGCATATGATGTAATGTGCGCGTGACGGGAGGAAGGAACATCGGAGGACATTGCCACATCATGTCTTTAGTCTCGAGTGTCTCTCTCTTCTCTTCTCTCTTTGTCTTTCATCAAACTTTCACTTCACACCGTAGCTATTGCACGTTGTCAGGCCTACGCTTCCATTAGCCTTTCTCACGGCCGCGAATCGGAAGCATTTCGTGCTAACTCATTCCGTGTCGAAACCCATCAAAGTCATAATCGTCAGATTCCCCTCACACAATCTCCTCAACCTCCTTCTCTTTCCCCACCATCAAACAGTAATCCACCAACGTAGCCAAAAGCACCACCCCCGTCGCCGCCCACGGTCCCCACTGATCAAAACTCCCCCGACTAACTTCCTCAGGTAGCCCCTCTAACCACCGCTCATGCACCCCAACAAACCCCCAAAACACAACAACACTCACAACCACCGCCGCCCTCTCCAACCCTCGCAGTACCCTCATCCTCATACCGACCTCCGCCTCCTCACTCCCAACCGCAGTCTCCACCCGCGGTCGTACACACGCCCACGCCCCGAACGCAGCCATAACCAGCGCCGCAATGTCAAATGCATGCACGAGCCGCGGCCGGGAAGGGCGAATCTCCGCTGCCACCGCGCCGTGATTGCCCTTCATGCCTAGCCGTGCGTCCGCGCACCGCTCCCCCGCTCTGTCCTCCACGCGCCACTCCTGCGCCGCGTACGCGCAACACGCGCCCGCAAGAATGAGCAGGCCCCACACGCGGACCAGCGGTCTTGCGCGGCTGCCTCGCAGTACGGGCGCCCAGCCGAGCAGAAGCGGCAGGGCACACGCGGACGCGCCGAGGACCTCCCATGCCGCGAAGATGTCGAGGTCTTTGGCGGGGATGGAGCCCGGATGGCGGGCGATGGCGAGGAGGGCAAAGGCCTGCAGCGCGATGACAGCGGTGCGGGTTAAAGATGCAGCGAGGGCGGCACGCGTGGCCCAGTTGCTGCTAGGGCCGTGGAGGGTGAAGATGAGGAGGGTGAGGGTGTTGAGGCGCGGGAGGATGGAGTGGGTGGGCGAGAGAGGGTAGATGCAGGGCATTCTTGTTGGAGTGTGCATGGAATTCTGAGGTTGGGTGGGTGACGCGCTTTATATCTGTCTCCTTTTGCGCGGGATACGATGTGGCGTCGGGCAGAGTAGGAGTGCCTTGCGCCACGAGGCGTGTGGGCTGAATAAATTTTGCAACGGCGATAGGGGAGAGGCGTGAAGTTTGTGGCGGCGCATGAGACTGTGCGCAAGGCTGACCTGTGAAGATATTTAGCAGTTCGCGCTTTCATGTGAAAATGGTGGAGCTGGTCGGCCACGCCTCAAAATGGTCGATCACTGTTGCCTACAGAGCAGAAGGATTCGACACGTGTCAAGATTACTGGAAAGCATACTCTTGCCCGATGGAAATCACCATCGCATCTCCTTCGAATCCACATGGATCCGATCTTCACCAAGAGATGTAGTTTCGACTGCTGCCTTGTATTTGTCTAGTTGCCGTTTGTGGCATGGCGGGACGTTAGGTCTCGGCGTACATTAACCGGCCACGACACGAAATGTAATTGACCATCTCATCTACCAAAAGAGCTCCCGTCCCAGAGAATACAGGCAGCAGATTCCTGAGCATGCTGTGCCGTTACTGAATGTACCCCACGCTGATGGCGCGGTTGTCGAGCGGCCTAGCGTGCCGCAGGATCGAGGCATCGTTCGAACCGGCCACCCTAAAAAGTCACGGCCACCGTCCCCAGGCATCTTTGCAGACAAGTACGGCCGCGACTTCTTTTGGTGGCCCGTGGAACTACGGCTTCTCCGGTAAAGTCATATATCTTCAACATTCCGTACCACTCTCTCTTCTGGTCAGATTTTCGGCCCCAGTAAGCCATCCCTTGTCGTTCTTCAGATCTGGCCCTCTCAATCTGCAACCCCCAAAACTTTCCGCATCCCGTAGCGCCATTCTAGGGCTTGCGGCTGCTAGAACTAGATGTTCGACCGCCACATATGAGTGACCATGCAACTCTTCTGCGGCGCAAAGTCTACTGTAAGCAGTGATGAAGATCTAGGCAAGGGGCGGATTTACTGTGGGAAGGAGCAGCGGTACTCATGGAAGGAACCTTGGAGGACACAGTGGACAGTATATCTAGACGTGAGCGACCACATCACTCGTCTCTTTCTTCTGTTCTTCGTCTTTTGCAATGCTTTCACTCTGCACTCGTTCACACTGCAGACACCCAGAAGCATGCTGCCATTAAAGAGTATCTATTCGCCGAAAACGATGCCCTTTCCGCATGAAAACTCGACGACGAATGAGGGATTTCTAGCGAAGAGGAACCCCACAATCCTCTGGACGAATCGCACACTTGCCCATATCTCCCATGTGCAGCTCAGGAGCATCAGGGTCAGAATTCATCTAATCTATATTGATCTACAGATATTGATCTACGGCAGATACAACCGGCCACCGTCGCCCTCGACGAATACGTCCCCACCTACGCACGGGTGGCACCACAGGACGTTCTTCGGGTCGTATTTGCGCTTCACGGTGAGCAGGCTCTCGTAGTGCGCGCCACCGCCGTAGAAAGTAGTTTTCCAGTCCTTCTCGTACTTTGATGCCTGCGCAGGTTAGATGTGGCTGGACGCAGGGTGTTGAGCACGACTGACCTCGTTGATGTACGCCCCATGGTTCTCCGAGAGTGCATCCAGCGCAGGAATGTATTTGTCAACCATATCGCGGTTCAGCCGCGGCAAGTTCTGGAACGTATCATCATTCGCCATGACCAGCACATGTGTCGACGCCTTCTTCCACGCCGGATTAAGCCCGATATCATCCCACGAGCGGTTCGCATGCGCCGCGCCCGGAATATTGGGATACGGCATCAAATACGTCTTATCCGTGAGAGTCGTGCGGAGCATCTTCTCAATGGCCGGCATATTCCCCTCATTCAGCGCACTCCGCGCAAGTAACCGGCTTCCCATGCTGTACGCGAAGAATACCTGCGCCACGCCGCTGAGCCCGTTGGCTACGCCCCCCGGCACAAGATCGAGCACGCTGCTGTTGACCGGCACGGCGGACACGAAACACCCGTAGCTCTGCATGCGCGCAATGATCGGGTCGATGAATGCCTTGAGCTCGGCATCTGTCTTGCCCGGCGCTTGCAGCGTGCCCGCGTAGTTGGTCCACGTCAGCCACGGGTACCCGGACAGTCCGAAGTCGTTCATTTCCGGCGTTTTGGCGAAGAAGTAGGCCATGGCTTTGAAGAAGGGGGTGCGGTCGCGCGGGTCCGCGAGCGCGTTGATCATGATTAGCGAAGAGGGCGGCTTGGGGTATATTTTGTAGGTTACGGCGGTCACGATGCCGTAGGTTGAGCTGCCGCCGCCGCGCAGCGCGCGGAAGAGGTCCGGGTAGGACACCTTGTTCACAATGACGGGTTCGCCGGTCGGAAGCACCACGTCGAGCTCGAGCACGTTTTCGACACCGAAGCCGTACTGGTTCGAGTACGGCCCGTGGCCACCGCCGCCCATCCACCCTCCGGCCGCGCCCACAGTCTGCTGTGTTAGCCGAGCGACGAGACTACACGGGTAGGCGACTCACCCCCTCGGCCCCACTGACCACAATGTACCCCCGCTTGACCACAATGTCGTTGACCTCGTTCCACGTCATGCCCGCGCCGATACGAATGGCAGTCTGGTTGGCGCCGACGGAGTAATTCCCCACACTCGGCTTCCACGCATCGAACCACTGCAGGCCCTTAAGATGTCTTGTCCATATACTTAGCGCCCCAACACCAAGATTCCTATCCCGTCAGCCTCGCTCGCCCACCCAGCATCAGGGTACTCACCGTCCCAGAAAATCATGCCCCGTATTCTTAACCACAACCCGCACATTCCACTTCGCCGCAAACCTCAACGCAGCACTAACGTCCGCCTTCCCCTTCACCCGCACCACATACTCCGGATACCGACCGAGCGTACACCCGCCCTCCGGTCCAACCGGGTCCATCAGCCCGATGGGTGGGCACGGGTTCCCCGCCCAGAACGGCGCGCCCGTCATGCCTGGGTCGTCGCCCGTCCACGACGCGTTCCGCCACTGGAAGAGGTAGTTCAAGCATGCCGGACGGTTGTAGGCCGCGCCGTAGCACACGTGCCCTGCTGGCACGTAGTGGATTAGGCGGCCGCCGAGCGTACTGTTCAGTGCTGTCCAGGCATCTGGCGTCGGATACCCGGGCTGGCCGGCGTACTTTAGGAAGTTAGCAACGCAGAAGCAGGCGTGGGTAGCTGCATACGTTTTTCGCCAGTGTGCCTGCGGCGCCAGCGAGATGGGCCAGCAGCAGGATGGCGAGGAGCGGAGCACACATCATGGTGGGGTCAAGAGCAACAACGACAGCAACATCGACAACGACATCGACGGCGGGGTCACGGGCGGCGCCATGATTTTTAACACACTGATCGCATATATAGGGCAAAGGTTATTTGATTCTAATCGACTAGGAAGTCGGGCGTAGATGTCCGGCGCGGCGCCGTGAAACGCCAGCCCTAGCCGCGTTGGGCGGGTGTGGGGGACGGGAGACCTGGCGCAGGAAACAGTCCGCGCGCGATGCGATTCGTCGTCCCCGCGGTGCCAGGTAAATGGGCCTGCGCGCACCGCCCGTGGTACCGTAGGCACGGCGTGCGAGAACGAAGGCGCAATATCACAGCTTCGCCCGTGGTTCCGCGTTGCGGAAACGCACATAGTCGCGCAGACACGCCGGATTGGCTACCGTGCTGCTGACGCGCACGTCGGCGCCGCTGATGATTTTCTTGACTGCAATTTCGACTTTTTTGCCGTTGATGGTTACGGGGATTTCGGGAACGGGCTCGATGAAGCGGGGGACGTGCCGCGGGGAAAGGGAGGTGCGGATCGCGGACTCGATGCGTGAGCGTAGGGAGGGGGTTAGAGTGCGTCCGGGGTGCAGGCGCACGAACAGGAAGACGGTTTCGTCGCCGTCGTTGGGTCGTTTTCGGCCTACACAGAGTGTGTCGGCGATGTCGGCGCTGAAGGCAGGGGCCTCGACGATGGAGTAGATCTCCGCGCTCCCGAAGCGGATGCCGGAGGGATTGAGCGTGCCGTCGCTGGCGGGTCAGCTGCGCACGCAAAGGAGCGGGTGACGTACCTGCGGCCGTGGATTTGGCATCCGCCCGTGGCTGGGTTGAATTGGATCCAGTCGTGCTGCGCCCACACGCTTATATTGTCAAAGCGCTCGAAATAGGCTTCGCGATACTTTTTCCCGCCTTCGTCGCCCCAGAAGTACACGGGCATTGAGGGGAACGGTGTGCGACACACCAGCTCGCCCGGGCGCCCGGTCTGTGGGGCTAGTCAGCGCTACCGGTATATAGGACGCCGGCAACTCACATGCTTGATCGAAGCGCCCGTTTCGGCGTCCGCGACGTCGACGTCCTGCCCCAGCGCGGGCATCTGCATCTCCCCCGGGTACACGTCGCCCGCGGGATCGCTGCACACCCAGCTAGTCATGATTTCCGTCCCGCCGGCGACGCTGCTCAGATGGACTTTGCTCGGAAAAGCGGCGTAGAACCAGTGGAACTGGGCTGCGGTCAGGGTGGCGCCCGTCGTTGTCACCATGCGCAAGCTGCTGAGATCAAAATTGGAGGGGGGTATGTGCGACATCTCCAGCTCGAGGAGGTAGCGCGGCGAGGTCCCGAAGTAGGTCACGCGGTGGTGCTCGCAGATGCGCAGCTTCGTCGCCGCGTCGGGATACAGCGGCGAGCCGTCGTAGCAGATTACTGCGGCGCCGGTGGCTAAGTGACCGTTCATGATGTTCCAGAGCACCCACGACGTCGACGAGTACTGGAAGACGATGTCCCGCGGGGTTAGCGAGTTGTGCAGCAGCGCGATCTTCTTCAGCTGGATGACGGCGCCGTGCTGGTGCACGATGCACTTCGGCGGTCCCGTCGTCCCGCTCGAGTACAGGATGACGAGCGGGTGTGAGAAGGGCACTCGCGCGTACTCGAGTTTGTCGGCCGGCGAAGCCCGGGCTAGAAAGTCATCGAGCAGCGTGTATGGAAGACTGACGGTAGCCAGGGGCACGATGACTACCTGCGGCTTCTTCTTCAGCGCCGCGACGATCTGCACGATCTTCTCCTCCATGGACCGCCGCTTCGCCTTGAACGTCTGCGAGCTGTCCGCGAAGAAAATGGTCGGCTCGACTTGCAGCAGCCGGCTGGTGCACCCCTCGAGGCCCATGTCGGGCGATATAGACGTAAACACCGCCCCAATCGACACCGTCGCCAGGAACAGCGCAATCGTCCAGCTCGAGTTCGACATCAGCGCCGCAACGCGGTCATTCATCTTAACCCCACTGCGGAGCAGCGCACTGCGCGCGCGCCGCACATTCTCGCGCAAATCGTCCCAGGACCAGCGCACGCCATCGAGCTTCTCGCCCTCGCGCAGATTGATAAGCGCGGTCGTCGCGCCCTCCGGGTCGGTCAGAACATTCTCAGCGTAGTTTAGGTTTATGCCATTGAAGAAGCGCGGCACGTCTTTGATGTCCTTGTCCTCGAAGGCGCGGCCCGCGGCGAGGAAGGAGGGTGGCAGGGCGGGCTTGAGGCCTACGTACGCGTAGATGTCGAGCCAGAAGGCGTGGGGGTTGCGGATGGTCCAGCGGTGGAGGTCGTGGCTGGTTTTCAGGGCGAGGTTGAACTTGTTGTTGATGTGTAGGCGGTAGATGGAGATGGGGGTTGATTCAGGATCTTCCGGGCGCCAGAGGGGCGTGGGATGTTCCATGGTGCCTGGATTCGTTCAACAGTGCGATCGGCAGTAGATTTGACGTTGAAGTCACGATGCCGGTGTTTTATGCGCGCCATGGTTGCTTATTCGGCCGATCTCGGCCGGGGTTGCTAGGAGGCGCTGATCGCGATGCGGGGTGGTGATGCGGGGAAGGTCCGTCGCCGTACCCGCTGAACTCGGACGTCAAGGCAACGGGAGCTGAGAAGCAAAGGTCGGCGTCTTTCGGCGATACAGCTAATTTCACATTCGACTTGACGCTTTTTTTGCACAACTGTTTGGGACGCCCACGCTAAACCTCATTAGGCGAAAAAGTTCGGATACTACACCCACCAAGACTTCACTTACGTAAGTTAAGATTCAGCCAATTAGACGCCTAGCGCATTCTCGCCGGGAACTCTACAGTACAATAACAATTCTTCCTGTAAGGGAATTAAGCTAAATAAAGCGCTCATCTACTCGCCTCGCTGAGTCAAATCTAATGAGCTATATATCATCTTCATTGGACTACGTCTCGCAAGTGCATCGCGATTTGCAGTTCCACCTCCAATATTTGATGGGGTCTTGACGCTTATCTGCCTAGGTAAGGCTCTGCCCCCATAACCCCCTTAACCCCCTGTTACTGCCAAGACCTTAACAACTTTTTGAAGTAGAACTTCAAATCGCGATGCACTTGTGAGACGTAGTTCAATTAAGATGATATATAGCTCATTAGGTTTGGCTCAGTGAGACAAGTAGTCTGCCGTTTTTTGCTGCTTGATGCTCCCGCAGAAAAAAAAAGTTATTGCACTGCCGGATCGTATGAGTAGGGGAGTAAGGAAGCTAATCTGATTGGCTCGTTACTGTTTTAGAAAAGAAACCGTATGACTAAGTTGCTTTAGACAGGTCCCAAACTGTAACTCGCAAAAAAGTATCAAGTCGAATGTGAAAGTAGCTGTATTCCGCGCAGGCTGAAGCCGTGATAGTATGAGGGGGTGAAGCTCTAGGGCAGGAGGGAATGCTTACCGTAGTAACTGCTGAGAGAATGGAGGTGTAAACACCGCGCCAATCGGGATGATCGCGAACCACCGGGGCAGAGAGGCCTGGTGAACGTTACACTGCGCACGTTGTTCGTCCCGAAGATAAACCATGGACGACAGGGAAAGCTGGACATGCATCTATGCGTTTTGGGATTTGGTTACTTCGTCACTTCGTCACAATTGTGGTGATGGTGACTGATCGGAGCCCTCCTCATCTCACTCCTCACCTCTCGCAGATTCATCACAACGCGTCCCTAAGATTTGGCGGTGAAGTCGCGGTGTTCGGAGCAGCGACTCGCATCTCATCTCTCCGTCGCCTCGCATCGCCGAACGAGTCCTAATTTAAGATTCCCTTCTACGCCACTCCACATTTGTGATGCCCCGCGCGGCTCCTGCAGATGGCGTAAGGTTTAAGATTACACCACCGCAGCCTAGCTGCGCTCCACCGCGATCCTCCTCGCGGCTTGCTTCTCTACGGAACTTCCCACCCCGTCCACGGCTACGCGGCCTCAAAGTATCGCACGTATAAACTTCACGTCTTATATGCCTCAACCCCATAAGCTACGTACCCACCTCATCTCCTTCCTCCCGCATCCCTCGCCACCACCCCCCTAGACTTCTTCATCATCCGGGAATACCACCAGAAACAGTCAAACGCAAGTCCTCACTGAATCAGCCCGCAAGGCCCTCCCTGCATCGTGACCCCCATCTCCACCGAAAGGGGCTAGTGCAAGTGGCGTACGATTCAGCAATGGGCCGGAACGAAGTGCATCGGAAATTTAAGACTGCATGTGCAGTCTGCATGTTGCGCTGTTTCAAACGAGAGACCAGCGGGTGGCCAGTGGGGTTGCGAGCCGGGAATGTATGTAGTATGTAACAGACTTTCGAAGCCCGATGTCCGTTAGTAAGGATGGAGCTTGGAGGTAACCCGGCCCACGGCGAAGTTCACATGGCGATCGGCCGCTGCCGCGGCCGTGCACACCCGCGACGGTAGGGATGGGCTAGGCTGCGTGGGCTGCGTGGGCGGGGCGCCACAAACAGACGTTGGTGTTTATAGGCGTTGTGATCGCCAGGTCCCCAGTGACCGTCTACTACCACCCTTCATGGCATCTACATAATTCTTAATACCCTTTCTCTTCAATGACGGGCGCGGACGCGCATCGCCGGTATGTGCTCGGCACGGGTGTTGCGCTGGAGATAGTCTCGACGGGGTTTGTGGCCTTTTGGCTGTTTTCGAGTATTCTGGGGGCGAAGTGGAGGCCGGGGTTGGATGTGTTGCTGGTTTTGGGATGGGTACGTTGGGGTGGGAGAGTGGGGTTGTTGGGGATTGAGCTGACGGGGTAGGTGTGTGGTACGGCTGTGACTATTATTACTATCATCGGCGTGCTGAAGTACGGGCTCGATCGCAATCTGGATGACCTGTCCATCGGCCTGCGCGCCAACGCTGCCTTCGTACGTCCCTCGGGCCCCTTGAGGCCGAACTAGTTCTAACACCGACCAGATAAACTGGCTCGCCGAACCCCTTCACCTCCTCGCAACCTCCTGCGTCAAACTCGCCATCCTCCTCTTCCTCACCCGCCTCCTCGGTCCACGTCCAAACCGCCTCGCCCGCACTGGGCTCCACATCGCCATTGCCTTCACAGCGGGCTACATGGCCTCCTTCGTGATCCTCTCCTTTACATCCTGCGCGCCCCTCGTGTCGCGCTGGCAGAGCCTCGACCCGGCCTACCGTGCGAACACGCACTGCGCCAGTCTCCCCGCCATAGGCGTAGCCTCGGGTATCGCCGGCCTGGTTACGGACTTCGTACCGCTCGTCTTTCCAGCCTTGATCCTCGCGCGCTTCCGCCTGCCCTTGCGGAAGCAAGTCGAGCTCATACTCATCCTTCTCTTAAGCCTAATGTACCTCCCCCTCCCCCTCCCCCTCCCAATACCCCCCTAACCAAGGGCAGAATAATCGCCTCAGGCGCATCCCGCCTCGCACTCGCCATCCCCGCCCTCCACGCACCAACCTTCGACCCCGCGGCCGCGCGGAGGAGGCTGATTACCGAAATGTGGGAGTACCACCTCCTCCTCATCTGCGCCTGCGCTCCGCCGCTGCACGCCCTCTGCCGCATCCAGCCGGGCGAAGTAAGCGGCACCTCGTCCTTCGGTCCGCGGGGCGACACGTCGCGGAGCGTGCGCCCACCACCACCGGTGTTCACGCCGCGCTTCCCGTCCGCGGGCGTAACCATCGCCGAAGCCTACGGCGACGCGGAGAAGCCGCCGGCGAGGCGCAGCCACGAGCTGAGGCGTAGTTGGGGGGAGAGTGTGTTGAGTTGGGGGAGTAGTGGGAAGAGGGGATCTAGTGGGAAGAGGGGATCTAGTGGGAAAAGGACGAGGCCTGTGCCCGGGGAGTTGGTGGATGTGGGCGGGTTGATTACGAGTAGCCCCGGGGAGGAGAAGGCTTGGTGTGCGCTTTGTAGGGTACGGCATACGGGACGGGAGGGGTGTGTGGGGATGAGTGGGGGGGAGTGGTGGGGGGAGGTGCAGAGGGAGTTTTGGGAGGGTGGAAGGGGGAGGAGGGAGGATAGAAGAGCACGTGGCGGGCAGGAGAGAAGAGCAGAGGGGAGGGATGGGAGAAGGTCACAAGGAGAGGCGATGAGAGGAGGGGAGAGAAAGGAGATAGGGGAGGTAATGTAATAGACGTAATGCATGATGTTATGATGGATTTGCCGTGGCTGGGTAGGCGTGATGAGTACGAGTTCGGAGCAGATGATGGTCGGCTTCGGATCCTCGGTGCAGTAACCGCGTCTTCGGAAGGTACTCACAATTCGCCAATCCCATGATTCGGCAATCGCCACCACCAGTGAAGCCGCATGTCGCGCTGGCTCCCGAACCGGCTGCCACAGATTTTGGTTCCGCTTCACTCTCGCAAGACGCCGTTCAAAGCAAGCTGCACCTCATTCAACATTATGCTACTACGTTATGCCGCACTTTTGCAGCGCTCTGCTTTTGGTGATGGTACCAACTAGACGATGGAGCATAGACTTGATACATGTAATGGCTACGGTGTGATATAAAAGTTAACAAAATCAAAGAGGTGAGAGAGGAGAGAGACGCTCGATACTGAATACAGGATGTCGCAAATGTCCTCCAATGCTCCTTCCTTCTACCATGAGTACATTACGTCATGCTCATTCCGGAGATGAGTATACTCCTTCTTGACGAAACAGTGCTCAGGCCTCGTGGCTACATCAAGGATGCATAATGGATCGCGCCCTATCGATCGCTGAATTTGTGATCTCGGCCTGAGCTCCGCACCGGCACGGGCCATCCCGTGAACCATAGCTTGACCACGTGAAATGACCCTCTCCACAGCCTTGCGGCTCCCCTCGGCTAACAGCAAAGCATCTCTCAGTCATACGGACCTGTCCTCCCAGCCCAAATGGCACTCCGCAATGCGAGCACTTATCTCCTCCTCGTACACATGCCAGTCTCCCACTCCCATTACTTCAAATTCCGGAATGTAAGCAAATGTCAAACCGAGGCCTCTGGAAAATGCTATGCTCCCAAGAGCGGCTTCATACCACTGTAAAAGATTCCTCAGCTCTGCTAGGTGGCGCTGGAGTATGTCGCTGTTTAGTAGCTCAGGATTGTGTCTATTGGTGGTAAGTATCAAACATTCTAAGTCGATCATTTGGATGGCGCGATGGGATAGTTTCTCGGTGGCGCGCCACCTCGCCTTGGGCAGGTGTGAGGGAAGCGGGGGGTAGAATTCAGCTGGAATCTGTTAGCTTTGAACTTGTACGGGTGGAGGGAGTCGAGGGACACATGAGAGATCTAAGGAATTGCACATAATGAAATCTCGAGAGACCCGCTAAAGCACATATTTGAGTAGATGACGGGAAGACGCTGCTGAGACACAGTGAGGCCTTTATGTTTCTCTGCGGACTTGCCAGTGGGTTATCTTTCTTTGTTCTCTTCACATGGATCGCCACGTCTTCAATTATTGTACTTTCCTTTGAGTGTGTCTCATTGATCTAAGATAAACCTACAAACAAGACCAGACAAAGAAACCATTGTAAATTTAAGCTCATAACCTCATGGATGCGCCAGTGCCCCAACTCCCGCTAAGAACGCATGAAGAAAAAGTCCACCTTTGCATCATGTAGCCCCTACTTGAAGTCCGGCACAGTCTTGAGCAGCCAGTTCGCGCCCTCCTCCTTTACCATCTTCTCCGCATACGCGGGATTGATCTTGCGCCAAAGTTCCACGGCCTCCCGGTTCTTTTCTTCCCAGGTCTTGACGCCAGCCTTGCCCAGCTCCGCGGCCAGCTCATCCTCTTCAGCGCGCTCCTTCTCCCGCTTGGCCTGCTCCTCCTTGTATTTCTTCACCCACGGAAGCTGCTCCTCTACAGCACGCTTCTCAGCCACAACACGCTCATACTCGCGCTGCTTGGCCTGTTGAAGCTTCCATTCAAGCTGAGCTTGCTCATGCGGGGAGAACTTGACGTCGCGGATGCGCTTGCACGGGCGGCTCGAATCGGTACAGGACGCTTCATCCGTCTCGATGTGCTTCGGGAACAAACGATTGGGCAGGGGCTTGAAGACGCGCGACCCCGGCGGCGGAGACGGAGGTGCGTTCTCGTTGTTCTCATCATCCGGCTGTGGGGGTCAGTGAGGCATGTTTAAGGAAGGTATACGTACGCCGCGCTTGCCCAGGATAGACGGAATGGTGGTTGGCTTATTCCGAGGTCCGATGAACGGGGGAGGGGCGTTTTCAGATCCAGGTGGGCCGTTGTGGAGAGACGAGATGGTGTCGATCATGGTGACATCGTTGTCAAACTGTTGAGGTTAGTGAGGCGAAGTTAAGAGAGGTATACATACGCCACGCTGGCCGAACACGGAAGTGACGGGGGCTGGTATGCTACCGGTGCCGAAAATGCGAGGAGGGAAGTTCTCGGACCCGGGTGGGCCGACAGGGTGAGACGAGATGGCGTCCATCTTGTAGTCATCAATATCTGACTGTGGCGGGGTTAGTGGGGGCTGGTTAAGAGAGGTATACATACGCCATGCCTGCCCGGAAAGGAAGAGATGGCGGTGGGATGGTAACGAGGACCGAGGACGCGTGGAGGAATGTTTTCGGATCCGGGTGGGCCTTGAACGGGAGAAGAGATGGCGGGGGTAGTGCCCGTGAAGGAAGCCATTTCGTTGGAGAAATGGAAGAGCGACATGATTGAAGACTGATATTGCACCTTAGTGTGTAGTAAAAGAAGCAGAGGGGGAGAATCACAGGAGAGAAATGGTGGTGGTGGATGGTTGTATTAAGAAGAAGAGTTCAGGTTTTGGAAACTGGTTTGTGGGATATAGGGGGGGGAGTGTTGACAGCCCAAGACTTTACAACGCGTGAGCGCGAGCACAAGCCTAAACGTTTTTCCAGCTCTTGTGTTGACGTGTTGCACTGCCGAGCGTGTACATCCAGTGGTGGAAGAAGGGTATAGAAGGGTACGGATAAGGGGGACTCGGTGAGAGTCCAAGACTTCCCTTGCCTGCCCACGCGCACCGTGACCACTGCTTTTCCGGCCTCATCACTGGCGTCCCGCACTGCCAAGCGCGTTTCTCCGGTGGTCATAGAAGGGTATAGATAAGGGGTGAATTGCTGCGCTAAGGGTGATATACTGCCGAAGATATATGGGATGGGAAGACGACATTCCGTCTGATGTCGTTGACTGGAGGTCATGTGTCAGCCTTGCGGGACCGAATAGGGATACTGCCGCAACGACATTTTGCGAGAGACTCTCACATAGCAAATGAGTGCGCAGAAGATGATTGAATGTGCTATCTACCTCGAAAAGCTCCTCCTCTGCTCCGCTTAGACTACTATCCGAACTCTTGCTCCGATCACCTCGTGCAACGCACGGTAGGACCACGGCGCTGACGTGTAGAACGGCGCACCCACGGAGCGTCGTCGTCTTCTGGAACATGCTTAACAGCTGCAGTCCCAGGTGACTTCCCTTGCCCCTGAACGGCCATGCTGCTCATAGAAGTACTGGCGCCCCGCTTCCGCGAGCTCGCAGTGTCATCGGAGCTTCAACTCCATCTCCAAGAGGTTGGGGCGCTTGCTCGCCTTCTGAGATGAAGTCTTAGATTTCCCACCCCTGGCGCGTTTAGTCGGTCTCTCGGCGGGAGTCGCAACTTCCTCGTCCCTGAAGCGCTTTCCTGCCTTCTGAGCCGAAGTCTGAGATTTCTCACCCCTGGCGCGCTTCGTCGGTCTCTCGGCGGGAGTCGCAGCTTCCTCGTCCCTCGGGCGCTTAGCCGTCTGAATAGGAGCCCCGAGTCGCTCGTTCCGGGAGTGCTTGGCTGATTTCTGAGCAGAAGTCTCAGCTTTCTCACTGGTAGGCTTGTCACAGGGATCCACGGAGCTCTCCTGAATCGGGCGGGAGCTCTCAGAACCGAGCGACGAGGCCGCAAAACCGAGCGATGAGGTCGCAGAACCAAGTGTCGAGGCCTCAGAACCGAGCGATGAGGTCTCTACACTGCTCAACCCGTTGTTCGCACCGAACACGCTACCTTTGGAACTAGTAGCGCTCTCATTCTCCACGCTCGGAGCGGAGTCGACATCCTTGGAATCCTCAACGCTGGTGAGAGCATTAGGCTGCTGCTTATTCCGCCACTGATTGAAATGAGCAAGGCTCCTCAGCTTCAGGGCCTTGCCTTTGGCGCGCTTGGGTGCCCGCTCAGTAGGAGTCTTAGTCTCCACACTGCTCAACATAGTGCTCGCTTTGAACACGCTGTCTTCGGAACCAGTGGCGCTCTCACCCTCCACACCCTGCTCGGGACCGATAAGTGCAGGATTCTCAACGCCAGTGACATCATCAGGCTGCTGCCCATTCTGTATATGCTTTAGAGAAGCGAGGTCACACATCTCACGATCCAGGAGTTTAGCGCGCTTGGGTGCCCGCTCAGCAGAAATCTCAGCTTCCTCGTCCCTGGAATGCTTAGCCTCCCTGGACCGGAGTCTCAAATTTTCGGCCGACTTGGGGCCTGTGTCCGTGGCGCTTCCATTGATCGGGCGGGAGTTCTCAGAACCGAACGATGAGGGCGCGGAGCCGAACGATGAAGGCGCGGAACCGAGCGTCGAGGTCTCAGAACCCAAAGACGAGGCATCCATACTGCTCAACCCAGTACTCGCACTGAGCACGTTGGCTTCAGAAGTAGTAGCGTTCCCACTCTCCACACCCGGCGCAGGGTCGACAACTGCGGAATCCTCAACGTTGGCAACAATATCAGGCTTCTTCCCACTCTCCACAACCGGCTCACGTTCGCCATATGCGTTATACCCAACGCCATAGAAATTATCAGGCCGCCCCCCATTCTGCAAATGCTTGAGAAGAGCGCGCTCCCGCCTCTTCCGTTTCCAGTCCCTGCCGGGCTTGGGCGGCCGCTGAAAGGGAGTCGAAGCTTCATCGTCGATGAGGAGCTTGGCTGTCTTTGAAGCAGGAGTCTCAACTTCCTCGCTAGCCGTATGCTTGGTCGGTTTTTGAGCAACAGCCTTAAATTCCGCAGTCAAGGAGCGCTTGGTCGGCTTCAAGACAATAGTCGGTTCCGGAGCGGGCTTGATCGATTCTGGCGCAGTAGTGGTCGGATTCGGGACAGGCTTGGTCGGCTCTTGAGCGGGCCCGATCGCCTCTGGCGCAGAATTGGTCGACTCTAGAGCGGGCTTAATGGGCTCTGGAGCGGGCTCAATCGCCTCTGGCATAGGATTGGTTGTCTTTGGGGCAAGCTCGGCCGGCTCTGGGGCAGGATCGGTCGACTTTAGGACTGGCTTAGTCGGCCCCGTCGCGGCCTCGATCGCCTCTGACGCAGGATCAGTCGTCTTCGAGGCAGACTCAGTCGGCTGCGGAGCAGGCTCGATCACCTTTGGCACAGGATCCATCGTCTTCTGCGCAGGAACCTTCACTTTCTCGCTGGGACAGTCGCTGTGAGAGTCCGCGGCCATCGCGAGAAGAAACGCGGCGGCTTCCTCCACGGTGCGCACGCCGGTGCTGGTACTGGTCGCATTGCTCTGGGATAGGGTGTGGCGCTGATTCCCCATGTCTGAAGCGGGATTGAAGTTTTCCTGATCGTGTACAGCAGTGCTGGTGCTGATAGTGTTGCTCTTAGACCGGGTGCGGCGTTGATTCGCCCGGCCCGGCCCGGTGTCGCCATTCACCAGGTCTTCGACGCTGCTGCCAACATCAGGCCGCTCATTGAAATCAGTGAGGAGCTCCATCTCCCGCTCCAAGAGGTTGGGGCGCAGAGTCGTCGTTTTCGCAGCCATTTTCGCAGCCGTCTTAACTTCCTCATTTTTCGGTCGCTTGTTCGGTCTCTGACTAGCGGTCTCAATGTCATCGCCTCTGGAGCGCTTCTTCAATTGCTGAGTAGGATTCGGGAGTTCCTTGGCCTCGGTGGGCTTGGTCGCGTTCTCAGCGGGTTTCGCAGTGTCCGGGGTCGGGTCTTTGGTAGGCTCGGGATGATACCAGGCAGCAAGCCGGGCTTCCTTCGCGAGCCGGTTTGCCTTCTGCTTTGCGATCAGGAACTCCTTGCTGTCCAAGACCGAGTGCGGGCCTGCGAGCGTTAGATTTTAATGCTAAGGGGAAGGGGAAGGAGACGAACCATAGCCAGGAGCAAAGCGCAAAGTGTGCACTGGACCGCCATCATCCGTCGTCACCGCGTCGCCGTCGCGAACAAGAGGCGGCAGATTCTCCGGATCGTATGGCTTGTAATTAGCCGCGAATTTCTTCGTGCGCGCCATCGTGAGATTGTAGAGTTTGTAGCAATGGGAAAGTAGTGGGGGTGAGGGATGTTGGGCGCAAAGTATGGGTAAGGTACAAGAGGGAGAAAAGGAAGAAATGAACCAGTGGAGAGCTGATTGAGCCATGGGCGGCCTGTGTGCGGTGGTGGAATGAATGTTGGAGCGACGGGCTTGGCGATTGTCTAGAAATTTCTGTCGGATGTGAGTTTGTGGGGGGGTGGGATGGATGGCCTCCTCCGAGGTGATGCAGAGCGCGCAGAGTCGGGATGAGAAGTAGTGAGCCCATCATGTCCCTACTCCAGAACAAGGCAGCGCGAAGCACCCGCACAATAGACGGAAACAGCACCCGCGCAGCAGATCCAGGTACATAACAGCAGGTCCGGACACGCAACAACACTCCTTCAAATCTCCCAACCTCTAAACGCGTTATAAGTCCGTGAATCAGCCGACATATCGATATCCAAGGGTACACATACTCCTCTCATCCCCATTGATATTCCCCGCAAGAGCATCCAGAAAACCCCCAACCTGCAAACCCGTTATGAGTCCATGAAGCAGCCGGCATACCGGGTATACATACTCCCGTCAGCTGCATTGCTATCCTCCCCTCCCGAACTCATCCCCCGCTGTCCCGACCCAAGTCGCTGACCCCGTCTGAATATCCTCCTTCCTAAAGCGGTTAACGCGCCGGCACGGGCCGTGCCTTCGGCCCGCAGACGCCCTGCTCCGCGCCGCTAAACCGAATCCGGTAATCGTGATAGCTATCAAGCTTCACAGAAAACCGGCGCAACAGAGTGGCCGTGACGCGCTTGGCGGCCGCTAGGTGAATGGTATACCACTCCGCCAGCATTAATACCCCTTCACCTCATCCGCAAAACTCCACCACATCCGCAAACCTCCACCTCATCCGCAAACCTCCACAGCATCTGCAAAACACCACCTGATCCGGAAAACTTGACTTCATCCACCAAACCACCTCATCCACCAAACTCCATATCTGCAAAACTCCACCTCACCCACCAACCTTCCTCTTGCCACCGACGCCACAAACAAAATGGCAAAGAGCAAGAGAACCCTCGCCAAAGCGCCAAAGGGTAGGTCCCCAGAAAGCACATATTCCGTTCAAAGCAAACATAACCACCGCACACAGGCGCCGCGGCCCTTTCGTCCCGCCCCTCCCAGCCCGCGTCCTTGGACGCCGGCCCAACCGGGCCCATGCCTCGTCTCGCAGCTCGCCATCCGAGCTTGACCATCACCCACCGCGCAGCACAGCGCACCGGGACCAATGGCGCTTCGGCGACCGCCCCCTCGGGGCCCGCTTAGGAAGCGGCCCCCCCCCCGTGGAACCGCCGCCCAGGCGTAAAAGGCGTTGCAGCCGGCCGCATCTCAAAGAAACGCAAGACCGGGAAAAAGGCCACGGGCCGCGAGGCCGCTCAGGCCGCTAGTGCGCCGGGTGCTAACCAGCTTGAAGGTGACTCTTCCTCGCCGCCGGCCGAGGGCCTCCCTGCTCCTCCGGACTTTGCGAAGCAGGATCGGCTCGAGCTCGATGGGACGGCCAAGGTGAAGAAGGGCGCGGAGGTCGCGACGGCTAGGCCGAGGAGTGACTCGGACGGTGGGGACGTGGATGATTCGCCGCCGGCTGAGGGTCTCCCGGGTCCTCCGTCCTTCGCGAAGAAGGATCGTGTTGTTTTGCACGAGCTCGGTCAGCACGCCATCACTGGAGTCTCCGCGAACTCGAAGAAGGGCATGGAGCGAGTCGGGTACAACAGCTGGGATATGGTCGAGGTGTCTCCCGCTTCACTGGCGGGGAATCGCCCTCCTACTCCGGTGCTTGCGAGGAAGCATCGCCCTGCTCAGCCCGAGTTCGGTCAGGCCGCCACCTTGAAGGTTCCCGTGGAATCGAAGGGCAAGGAGCGCGTCGAGGACAGCCACCAAGAAACTGACGACCTTACTTCGTCTCCGCCGACCGAGGGCTTCCCTCCTCCTCTGAATTCGAACAAAGGCAAGCAGCGCGCCTCGGACAACCAGGAAATCACCGACCTCACCACCCCACCAACCCCCTCGTCCCTCCCCACCAACTTCCATGCGCACACCATCTCCCTCGAGTCCCGCGTCGCACGCCTCGAATCCACGCTCGCCGCTGGCTCTGCCCTGGGCGACGTCGTGTCCAAGATCCGCGCTGGCTCCGCCCTGGGCGAAGTGGCCTCCAAGCTCGCGTACCTCAATTCACAGAAGTGCATCGACGACATCGATGCCGAGATCAAGTTCAAGAAGGCCAGTCCTCTTCAAGAGGTTGAGAAGCAGAAGAAGACGGAGGAGGGGGAGAAGGAGGCGAAGCGGATGAAGTTGCGGGATGATAATGAGAGGGAGAGGAAGGAGCGGTGTAAGAAATATGGCCGTGACGACTTGATCTAGGAGGATCGGACGGCTGAGATCGCGCGCGGCAGCATGGTGTACCGTAGCTTCGTGTGAATCTACCAGTGGACGGTGTGTGTTGACGAGAAGGATGGCGATGAGATCTCTTGCAAGTGGACTTTGCGGAACGACACCTCGTCGTAGTGCTATTCCGATCTTACATTATTAGAAAGAAAAATGCAGATGTCGGTCGTCTGTGCATACAGGTATGGATGTACTTACCGAGTGATGTCGTCGAAATGTGGAGATCGCCATCCGCCGATCAGAGGCTGGCATGTGAGACACCAGCCTCGATGTCTCGTGGCATCCATATATCGGGCTCTAACCGCCCTACGAACCACAAACTGACAAGACCCTTCGACAAAATCCTGCCAGATCCTGCCAAATCCCTCTTCCTCACATTCCCTTCATTCCTCCCAACCACAAGCCCAAAAAAATGCATCCCTCAATCCTCCTCTTCGCTGCCGCGCTCCCCCCCCTCTCCCACGCCGCCGCAACCTCAAACTGCTACTGGACCTCACGAATCCAAGAATGGACGCCAGACTGCATGCGGGGCTGTCAAGAAAAGGCCTACCGTGAGCCGGGTTGCAAATACGAGGACTTCATGTGCCAGTGCAAGCGGCAGAACAAGATGATGGATCTAATGCACGTCTGTATGGAGGACATGAAGGAGCACCCGTGCAGCAAAGTCGAGATTCGAGGTGCGTGCTGTATATTTCCGACTAGCTGGCTAAGGGCCTTGCTCACTCCCTCAGGCTGGATAGACCTCGTCGTCCCCCTCTGCGCCCAAATGGCCGGCACGCACGACGCGTGCACGTACGACATCGACCGCCGGGCCGTCAACATCGACCGCCGGCCCACCAACATCAACCGCCGGGCTAGCAACACGTCTTCAAGCAGCGGCGACGGAGCATGGGGCGCGCGGATTACGCCTTCGAGTACGGGGACGGTTGCAGTTGTGACCAGTCCGAGCAGGCCTGGGAATGGGGGTGTGACGGTGGGTACGGTGCCGGCTCCTTCGGATAGCGGGGCGGAGAGGGGAGGGATTAGGTGGACTGTCTTGGTCGGGGTGGGAGTGGGGGTGGTGATGGGGGGTTTGGGTCTGAATAATAGGGGCTAAAGGATGTCTGCATATGCGTAATGGTTTACGATGGATGGGTAGGGCTTGGTTATGATCTTAATGCGACGGTGATAATCCCCGAGGTGACGCCCGGTGGGCTGTGTAACATGCGGTATGCTGTGCGATGTGATGCTGGTGCTGTGCATCTCTGCGGTGACGACGCTGGTTGGAGGTGTCAACGAGAATGTCCTCATACCTCCAATAGACATCAAAAAGTCAATGATGAACACAGCCAAAAAGAAGGCGGGCAAGGCATTTCCGCACAGTCGTCAGCAGGAAGCGGAATGCGCGTAGGATCTCCACATTTGACCGCGCAGTGACGCGTTCTGTCCAGCGTCGTGCATTATTGCGGAAAACCCAGCCACACGCCAAGACACCGGACGCCCAGCCTCCTGCCCCCCTCTCCGCCCGAATCAACAAAACACCACGACTGGGAGCTTGTCCCCACGGTGCATCCGCGTCAACAGCACATCGCCATAATTCCACCACACCCCTTCATCTTCGCTCTTTGCCGCCAAACCCCATGCACGTTGTCGGGCTGGGCAATTGATTACTCCTTACTCGGTCTTTACTCTCTCCACCACCACCCGCCATGGCTCGCGGTGCCTTCAAAACGCAGAACATCATGCACACGGCAGGCATCTACTCGGACATGACCGTCGACGGCCCCGAGATAGGCACGCTCGTCGTCATCGTCGATCGCGCGAAGAACCTGCCCAACCGCCGCACCATGACCAAGCAAGACCCCTACTGCGCCATCCGCCTAGGCAAGGAAGCAAAGAAGACAGAGACCGATAAACGCGGCGGGCAGACTCCACGATGGTAAGTCTCCCGACAGCATACCGCATGACCATAGCTAACCCCCTCCCCCCCCAGGGACCAAGAACTCCGCTTCACAGTCCACGACTCCCCCGACTACTACAACCTCAAACTCTCCGTCTTCAACGACGACAAAAAGACCGAGCTCATCGGCGAAACCTTCATCCAGTTAACCGACGTCGTGACCCCGGGCGGCGGGCAGAGCGATACATGGCACCCCCTTACCTGCCGCGGCAAGTACGCAGGCGAAGTTCGCATGGAGATGACCTACTACGACTCCCGCCCGAAGGAGGAAGAGCAGCGCGTCGTCGTCCCGGCGGAAGATATACAAGTCCCTTCCGTGCCTACGACGCGGGCTTCGCCGATTAAGCGCCGCCCGCTGCCGACGGATCCGATGGGTGCGACGCCCCCGCCCAAGGCTACAGTCCCCCGGTCCTCGCGGCAGCATCACTCCCGGGCCGAGCGCCACACCCCGCGCCGATCGGCGGAGCCGCTGTACGCGGAGCCAGAGGCCTATGCGCCGGATCCATATCAGCAAATCGGCAGACAGCAATCCCTCCCCTACGAACACGACGAGGCGCCGCGGGGCCCCGCACCACCCGTCCACGAGCAGCTAGCAGACATCGATCTCGGCCCGCCGAAACACAGCCGCCACCGGTCGCGCCCGTCAGAGCATTCTGGACATGCGTATCGCGAGGCGCCGCAGCATTCGCACTCAGCGCCGTTGCTCGCACAAGTGCCACATGAGGAAATGCAGCACAGTCCGAACCCGCACCACAGTCCCAGCCCAGCGTACGCAACGGACCCACAATACATACCCTACTCCCCCCAAGCCGAAGCCCTCGTCCGGCACGACCCACAACAATTCGACTCCAGCCGTCGCCACTCAGGCTTCGACCCGCACCACTACGCCGAGCACCACGAGCACGCCGCGCACATGCAGCCAACCGTCGAGGACGAGATGATGGACCTGCCGCCGCCACCCCCCGTACATCGCGAGCCGATCCACAGCCGCACGTACCCGGCCATGGCCCCGCAGCCGCTGAACATCGCGCGCCGCTCGAGCTACGACCCTTTGCAAGATCCAGCGTACTCGCCGGGGTACGCACCGCAGCCGCAGGCGCTTCGCTCGCGGGCTTCGTCTGGCGATGCGCTTGTGCGGCCTGCAGTTATGGACGATCCGTACGCGTCGCCTGGCTATGCGCAACCGCCTCCCAGCGTAGCCGAGTACTACCCGTCCCAAGGCTACGGGCAACCCCCGCAGCAGCCCGGGCCTGAGAAACTGGTCGCCTACGCACCAGACGACAGACCGATTTACGCCCCTGTCCCAATGAGTATTGTCCCGCGCCGTCCCATCGGCGATCGCACGAGTCTGTACCGTGACGAGCCGTCGTCGTCGCCAGCTGAGTCACCATACCACACGCCGACCCGCGGCCGGCACAGCCAGGCCCCGTCCACCCAGCACACACCGCACCACCCCACACCGCCGAGTCATCGTTCTTCGTACCAGCAGAGCTACCAGGGCACACCGGCCTACGCCACCCCGCCCGCGAAACCGCATCCGCTTTCGCAAACCGCCGGCGCACCGGGGTACTACGACGCCCCGCTCAAACCCGCCCCCGCCTCCCCCTCCCCAGCGCCAAGCCCCGACTCGCGCGCGCGCCTCCCGCGCAAATCCGTCTCCCCACGCCCTCCCACCGCAGAGGAAAGGCGGCCTAGCGACGCCGCGCCGTTTGATCCAGATGCGTTTGACGTGTACAACCCCGCCGCAAAGCGGAGTACGGCATCGCTGGTCAGCGACCGCGGAAGCGGGACGCCGGATCGTGATCCTGCGGAGCCGATAATCGATTTCCACGGCAAGGTGATTGATCCGTCTGATCGCTTGCCCGAGACGGTCTGGGCGCCTGAACCGGAGCCTAAGGGCGCGGCGCGGGACAAGCCGGCAAGGGAACGCGAGCGATTAACCGGGGCGAGGGAATTGGGCGCGCGCAGTCCGCGGGACCGGTTCAGTTTGTCCAGTACTTCTGTATCCGCGTCGCCGGCCCCAAGTCCGCTGACCATCGCTACGAAAGCGCAAATCGCAGCCCAGGACGCAAGTCCCGGGTCCCGGAATAGATTGCAGAAGCGCGCGCCGGGACAGCGGCACAGCGTCGCTGGCGTGCCGGTTGCCGGGGCGCCGTTGCGGGATATTCCCAATCCACCGGCTTTTAGCGGGCGGGGGAGTTTTGGCCAGGGGGGCAGCCCGGGTGGAGGGTATGGAAGGGCGCCGCCGATCCCGGCGAAGGTGCCGCTGAGCAGAGAGGATTTGGCCACCGGGCCGGGAGGGGAGGATGTCAGTGCTTTGAGCGCGGAGATGATGCGGATTGATCTGGGGCCTGCGCCTAGTACGGCGGGCTCGTCGGCGGAGAGGAGGGTGGGGGGGAGGAGGTTGTTGGGGTATCGGAGTTAGATGGCATTTCTTGGGCGTTAGACGGGGTGGGCGCATACATAGGCGGTTTCGGTGGGCGGTTGGGTTTTGTAGGTTTCAATGTCTCTGACGGCCTTTACGGTTGGGTTGGTTTCAGCGTTTATGGCTGCTTTACGGGGATGGGAGGAATGCTCATATGCAGGCAATGGTAACTGTGTACTGAAGATTGAAGTGGATGGCAAAGAGAGGATGAGGGGAAGAGACTCTCGGGACTTAGATAGACGATTGCCAAGTGGGGTATCCTCCTTCTGCTCCTTGCTTCCATCATGCGCTCATTACGGATGTACATCATGACCCGTAACATGTGACCTTCTCGACATAAATCCTCCTTCCATATCCATCACACAGGGCACGTGAGATCTCGGTTGCAGCTACCGCAGCGGGGGCTAGCTTGGTGCCCGGCTGGGCAAGACAGGGGGCCCTAGGATGTGCAACACGCAATGTTAACGTATCGCTGCGTATTTATCAAGTTGCCTAGTTCTAATGCTCAACGCTATGCCGGTCGCCGTGTGATACGGCTTACCGATCGTCTATTTAACCCGTCCCGTACCCCGCATAATTGAAGCCATTGAAGAGATCGAAGAGAGATTCAAGGATGCCGCGCCCCAAATCCCCGCCCCTAACCGCCGACATCGACGAGGAGACACCGCTGCTTGCACGCGATGCCGAGGAGCAAGAGCCAGAGGGCGAGTTCCGGCTGGGACAAATCGTGATTCTGTGCGCCTGCCGCGTGCTTGATCCGATATCGTTCTTTTGTATTATCCCGTTTGTTAATTTTATGGTTGAGGACACGGGCGTGCGCGAGGAGAATGTTGGGTTTTACACTGGGCTTATCGTGCGTCCCCCCCATTATCCCGTCCTCCTCCCCACACCCACCCACTGACCCGAGACAGGAGTCCCTCTTCTCCCTCACCCAAATGGCCATGATGATATCCTGGGGCCGAGCCGCAGACCGCTTCGGCCGCCGCCCCATCACGCTAGTCTGCCTCGCCGGCCTCACGGTCTCCAGCGCGGCCTTCGGGTTCACGCGCACGATCTGGCAAATGGCGCTGACACGCTGCGTCGCGGGCCTGTTCGCAGGAACTGTAGTCAGCATCCGAGCGATGGTGTACGAGAACGCAACCCCCTCCACCCAGGCCCGCGCGTTCAGCATCTTCGCCTTCGCAGGCAACATCGGCATCTTTGCCGGGCCGCTGATCGGCGGTCTTGCGAAGCCGGCGGAGCAGTACCCAGGACTCTTCGGGCAGGTCCCGTTCTTCACGGACCATCCCTACGCGCTGCCGACGCTCGTCGTCGGCGGGCTCGGGGTGATATCCACGACGGTGGCGTTCTTCAGCATCGAAGAAACGCTGGGCCGGAATAAGCCGCGCGGGTCCGAGGGCGAGGTGCCGAAGCCGCCGATGAGCACGCTTGAGATTCTGCGCGCGCCGAATGTCCTCTATGTCCTCGTGCTATTCTGCTGGATTGCGCTCCTCGCCTTCGGGTTCACGGCCGGTGCGTCCCCCCCCTTTCCCTTCTGACCAAGCTAACAGCCCAGTCGCACCGCTCTTCCTCTTCACATCCCCGCCGCTGGGCGGTCTCGGCTTTCCCCCACGCCTTATCAGCGCCTTCCTCGCCGGGTGCGGCGCCAGCCAGGCCGCGTGGCTGCTCCTCGGCTTCCCGCCGCTGCACGCGCGGCTGGGGACGGGCGGCGTGCTGCGCGCGTGTATCTTCGCCCTACCGCTTTTCTACGCCGCGCACCCGCTACTCGCGCTCCTGCGGCGCAGCGGAGCCGAAGCCGCGTTCTGGGGGCTGGCGGGGCCGGCGCTGGTGCTGGGGAGCGGGGTCGCGATGCAATTCACCGCGGTGCAGTTGGCGATCAATGATGTAGCACCGAGTGCTGAGGTGCTGGGGACGGTGAATGGGTTGGCGCTGACGGCGCAGAGTGCGACGCGGGCATTTAGTCCGGCGGTGTTTACTAGTGTTTATGCGTGGGGGGTTGGGCGGGGTGTGCTTGGGGGGTATTTTGGGTGGGTAGTGTTGATTGTGGGGGCGGTGGGGTTGGGGGGGTATCTTATGTGGTTTCCTAAGGAGTTGGAGGGGAAGGGGGCGAAGAAGTCGGGCGGGGATGAGGAGGGGGGAGGACGGAATGCAGGGGAGAATGGGCGCGCGGAGTATGGAGGGAATGGGAGGGTTGAGGGTGAGGGGAATGAACGCGTTGGAGCGGAGAATGAGGAGGCGTACTCGTAGGCTGATGCGGCATCTGGCATCGGGCAGAGGATCGCTGCGAGTTTGGAAACGAACTTAGCTGTACGGCTTCTTGGGCGTTTGGATATGGAACCGCTGGTACGAGGAGCATATATCTGGCGTAGGTAGACAGGCAGGTAAAAGGTCCTTTCAATGCGCGAGAACTTCTTCAGCCTTGTTCATTGCCTCTTTATTAGCCAACGAGTTATTCATACTTCCCCTCGAGCTGACACGAACACTCTAGGACATCGTTACAGAATCCCGTTTGAAAATATATCCTAACTGCGGCGCGACGTCGGCCTCATCGAGGACTCCCTCTTATCCATATCCTTCTGATTGACGACCGGATTGACCCCCTCGGCGATGTAGGACGTCAACTATGAAGCTGGGAAAACATCCATGGCACTGCTCACCTGCTATACGCCCTGGATCTCCAGCGCTCTTGCGGTTTCCGCCTTGCCTCGTACAGGCGCACCTTACTATCTTACTCTAGAGAAGGTACATCCCACCCTCACCACCTCTCATCTCAAATATGCATTCTCTCTGTATCGCTTTCAGACCAGACTGTGCATCCTTTCTCTCTCTACACAAACCGATACCCAGTAGACATCACTAAGACAGCATCATCAAGTATATCAATACAGCAATCATTCCAATAGAGCCAAAGGCGCCCAACAACCTCACAATGGCGCGCACCAAGAAACCAGCGCGCAAATCCGAGAGCGACATCAGCAGCACCAACCCCAATAAGCGCACTGGGAGAGACTCTTCATCCTCGTTCGTTCTTGAGAGCTCTCACTCGTTTAGCTCTCCCTCAATTGAGGAGAGCTCCGACTCCGAGCGCCACCGTACCGGCAAGAACCGCAAAACCTCTATTCGGAGAGTGCCTAAGCCCCCCAGGTTCGCTTTTGATAGCTCTTCCCGGCCGAGCGCCCCCCCGATTGACGAGAGCTCCGACGACTCTGAGTGCGACCCTACCGACGAGAGAGTTGAAAACTCTGCTCGGAGGGCGACTAACCGCCCTAGATTCGTTGCTGAGAGCTCCGAGGACTCCGAGCGCCACCCTGCTGGCAAGAATGGTAAACATTCTGCTCGGGGGGCGACTAAGCGCCCCAGGTCCGTTCTTGAGAGCTCTCCTTCAGCAAACTCCCCCCCGATTAAGGAGAACTCCGAGGACTCTGAGCGCCACCCTACCAACAAGAAAGGTAAAACATCCGTTCAGAGGGCGACTAAGCGCCCCAGGCTCGTCGCTGAGAGCTCTCCTTCGCCAAATTCCCCCCCAATTGAGAAGAGCTTCCACCGCCCGAGCCCCAGCCCGATTGAGAGGGGCTTCCCCCGCCCGAGCCCCAGCCCAATTGAGAGGGGCTTCCCCCGCCCGAGCCCCCGCCCGATTGAGAGGAGCTTCTCCCGCCCGGGCCCCCGTCCCATTGAGAATAGGCCTTCCCGCCCAAACCCCCGCCCGAGCCCCCGCCCGACTGAGGAGAGCTCCGAGGACTCTGAGTGCCACCCTACCGGCAATAAAGTCAAAGCCTCTGCTGGCAAGGCGACTAAGCGCCCCACGTTCGTACCTGAGAGCTCTCCCCCGCCGAGCTCCGAGGACACTGAGCGCCACCCTACCGACAAGAAATTCAACCCCTCTGCCCGGAGGGTGACTAAGCGCCGCAGGGACGAAGAAGATGGGACTCCCGATAAGAAGGCGAGCAAGCGATCCAGACTGGCCCGAGAGATGGAGAACTTGGCGGATTTCAATGAGTGGCCGGAGGGACAGGGGCCCAATGCTATCGACAGTGTTGAGGATTCTCCCCCGCCGAACTCCTCGGACTCTGAGCCCCGCCCTCCCAGCAAGAAAGCCAAACCCTCTGCCCGGAGGGCAACTAAACGCCGCAGGGACGAAGAAAATGGGACTCCCGCTAAGAAGGCGAGCAGGCGATCCAGATTAGCGCGAGAGATGAACAACCTCGCGGATTTCAATGAGTGGCCGGAGGGGCACGGGTCCAATGTTATCGGGAGTGTTGAGGATCCCATAGCCGTCGACAATGCTCCGGACGGAGGGAGGCGGCACACTACCAGCACGGCCGGTCGTGATCCCAGCACGTCACCTCTGACTGCGGCGGTTATACGTGCTTTGGTGGATGAGTCTCGGGGACTGCGCAGCTCTAGACGCTCGCGTCGCGACTGAGCATTCTCCTAGAGCTGATCGGAAGAACAGCTCGGATGGGGCCTAGACGGAGAATGAGGGGTAGCCTTTGGGTGTGGAGAGCGAATTCAGTTATCTTTTGCTCGCCCATCTGCCAGGTGAGGGTTTCCGACAAAATGCGCGCCTCCGCCTCTACATGCCCAGTGATGAAGACTAGATGACGCCTTCATTGTTGTAGCACAGGCTCACTGGCACGTGTATACATTATGATGATTGTGAAAGAGTTGATAAAAGACGAGGAGATGACGAGAGACGGAGGTTCTCGAGGTTTAAATACACCATGTCCTTGAACACTCCTTCCCTCAATACTTGCATTACATCATAACCTTGCTTACATAAGAATGCTCCTTCCATATCCACATCATTCATGCTGGAACGTGCAGTGAAAATAGAACATTGTAATTGCGCGCCGGGGCATTCGATGTGACGACGACACCAAGGAACTAACTAGTTCTAACCATTCCAAACATCGCCAACCTTACTCCCTTTCCCTTCCCGCACCATCGTGACATAAGGTAGACAAGCATCATAGTTGGATGGAGTATTCTTATCTCGGGAAGTCATACCCAACATCAGAAGGAAAGGACCGGTGGACACTTGTGTGTATATCCGCACGACCTCGCCGCTCCCTCTCCTCCTCTCCTCCTCTTCTCGTCTTCCACTTTGCCCTCGTTGCTCTGCGCGTTCTAAGGCACACTCCATTGGCCTTTCTAGCGGCGACACGAAATCCATTCAAGATTCCTCGGAATCCCCAAGCTAGACACTGAACATTTCTCCCATTTACGCCACCTGGCGGCCGTCACCGGACCATTCCTCAGCTCCTCCGCTATGCTTTCCCGGGACGGCAGTAAAACGACGCTGCCTTTCCAGTCGGAAGAAACGGCAGCCAGACTCCATGGAATATCGGTACTCCATAACTCCCGCCACAGCTTGTTGCATATCCTCGACCGACCCCCGCCCCTCGAAGAACCCATCTACGGCGGCGCACTAAGCGGCGCCCGCCCCGGCTTTACCCTACGCCCCATCAGCATCCATCCTCAAACCCATCCCTCCACCAAAGGCAAAACTCACCCATGGCTCCCCCCCCCACGCTTAGCACAACACTTCGCAAACTGGCCATGATCGACAGTATTATCCAGCGGGCCAGCATAACCCTGGCATAGCTTAGTCAACTCATTTTAATACGCCTTTTGCCTAACCGCCGCGCAGCAGTCCTTGGTGATCTGGTGGTTGGCACCACCGTGGCCGGACGTTTGGTACGTGCACCAGGCTGGGCCGCTGAGGAGGGCGGTGGGACCGGCGAGGGCGAGGGTAAAGAAGAGGAGGATGTAGGCGAAAAACATGTTTGGAGGTCCGGTAAGGAGATGTGGCCGTAGGTGATGATGATGATTTTACTGGTGGAGTCTGGCGGCCTTTATCCACTCCTTCGCTTCACAGCATCCCTTCACAGACACTCTTCACAGCCTGCGCGTAAAGTGCAGCCCGCACGCGTTACCGCGCACAAGATATCGCAGCTCTCAGATCCGTCAACCCTTCCGAGAATGTGCTTTCGATTCCATGGGATATCAATACTCACACCGCCCATCCCAGCTCGTCAAGTATCCCAAGCCCCCTCCGCCTTCCCGCGCACCCATTTCCATCACCGCGATACGCAGCCCCCATCCCAGTCCCGTCTCAAAGTCCCCATCATCCACCGCCCGTCACACTCCCATCACTCCAAACAACTGTCCCACCGCTCCCCCCGTCTTTCTTGCAGCACTTAGCGAAGCCGACGTAGTCGATATCCTTGGTCCCGGACCCGAGACCCTCGTGGCCCATGCACTCCACATATGTCGAGTTATAGTGCGCCTTGCGCTTCACCGTTGTACAACAATGTTTGGTTTTCTGGCGGTTGGGTCTGTACAGCCCGGCTTTGTCGTCGGTGCACCAGGCTGGGCTGCCGCCGATGGTGGTGGGCTTTGGTTTCGCTGACTTGGCGGGTCTCGCGAGCGCGACGGTGGCGAAGAGGAGGATGTAGGCGAAATGCATCGTTAGAGGTAAGGGAGACGTGATTGTTGGTGATGATGATTCTACCCGCGGAACTGGCGGCTTTATCCACCCCTCCGCTTCACAGCATACTCTTCACAGCCCGCGCGCAAAGTGAACCTTACACATATCGCTGCGTTTGAGATATTGTAGCCCAGAGGCGCTATCTCCACGATGTCAGCGAAAAACAGTATCAAACCCTCCAAATTCAGCATCGCCATCAATCCGTAGAGTAGAAGAATGGGCGGACCGCTCATGATCTCCACCTGCATACTCTGTACGCGTCACCAGATTCAGAGCCGACCCACAAAGCGACCTGCAAGGTCCGCGACAATTCATGGACCAGGTCAGCCTCGGCCCATCTGGAAGCCGCGCATCGGCCCGCGCCGAGCACTTACGGGTAGCCGAAAAAGGTGCGCGAGTGGCGCCCTGAAATCCGGGGTTGGAGGGGTGGAGAATTGTTGTTCCGCGCAAGGCGACGAAACACCAGATCGCGCCTCACAAATGTCGACCAAGACGGTCCACGAAGCCGCTCATGATGCCGCATGCCAGCGCCCGAGATCCCGAGCCCATACCGCGTAGGCCGATCCTTCGCGACCGGCCAGCCCGCCTCCTGTCCTAGCAAAGATGCGTCATGAAAACGCGCGCCGTCGTCGCGGCCCGCCAAGCCGCGCACAGGAAGCGACTCCTAACCGGCCATCGTGAAACATCAAGACCCCAATGAGCAGTCCCGCGTAGCAAACGGGCCGAAAAAAATGATCTCGCCAGTTTCCTTCGGGCAGAGCCGCTTCGGCGCGCTGAATCGCGCCCAGGCCGAGCGACCGGGATACCCCCTCCAGAGCACTTAACCCGCGACACCTATACCAAGCGCGTCACGACGAAGGATTGCGACCCTGCTCTTGTACCGCCGAGACTCGAACCGCCGAGATGGCTCGAGCCAAGCAAGTATGATGTTTGCCTAACGTCTCCCAACGTCGCCTCGTCCACCTCCACCTCACCCTCTCCTGCACCATCACTACCACGCGGGCCCATCATGCTCCTCCCTGGTAGTAGCCCGGCGCTGCATACCCTCCTCACCACCACCCTCCTCCTCACCCTCCTCACCCTCTACGGCACACGGTCCTTCTACCGCGACCCAGGGAGCATATTCTTCGACCCAGCCCGCGCCCTCGAGCGCCGCTACAGCATGCTGCGCGAAGCCGAAGCGCTGTTCTTCCACACCGCCATGCTCGCCAACGCCACTGCACACCCACACGCCGGCCCGAAGCCCCTCCTCTGCGGCACCCTCCTAACCGTCGCGCGGGACGCGGAAATCCACCCGCTTGAAGTAGGGCCTCCGCTCCCCCTCAAGCAAAGCTAACCTAGCTAGCTAGCGCTCGCATCTGCCCTGCACCCGTTCTACCCCGCCGAGCGCGCGGCATTGCATTTGGGGATCTACTTCGCCGACACGAACCCAAGTCAGCACCCAACCTCGCACTCGCCCCTCCTCGCCCTCACCGACGCGCACACAACCCCCGTCTCCTTTCTTGAGCCCGCCGCGCTCGACGCCCAGCGCGCCCTCGAGGCAGAGGGCAAGTTAGGCACGAAGGTCGGGCATGACTTTGCCGCTGCGCTGCGTTGGACGCTGCAGGTGTGTGATGCGCCGTATGTCGCGCTGTTTGAGGGAGATGTTCTCTTCGCCGAGGGGTGGATGGCGCGGACCGCTGTGGCGTTGCGGGATATTGAGGCTCGAAGGAAGACGCGGGCCGAAGGGGGAGGGTGGTTGGATTTGCGGCTGTTTAATGATGAGGGGAATATTGGCTGGGAAAGGCAGGGGTGGTTGGATAACCACGTCCCGCTTATCGCGGGGGGCATCAGCATTGGCTTATGGGTCGTGCTGCGAATCGTGAGGATTAAAGGACGGAAGGTGGCTCCTGGTGTGACGGCTGTGCTGTGTCTTGTCACCATCCCCGCGCTCGTAATATTCTTCTTTCAAGCCGGCAAGTCCAGCCTCATCCCCCGCCCCGCCGGCGTAAGTGTGCAAAATTGGGGGTGCTGCACCCAAGGCGAGGTCATGCCGCGCGCAGCCGTGGCGGGATTGGCGGATGAGCTTGAGCGGAGAGCGGGTGCGCCGCCTGACGTTGTGTTCCTCGAGTATGCGGCCCGGCTTGGCTGGGTTAGGTATGCTCTTGATCCCGTGGTGATGCAGCATGTTGGGTGGAGGTCTAGGTTGGATCCGGGGCGGGGGATGGGGGCGGAGAGGGGGCCAGGGGGGGCGGTGTGGAGTATGGGTTTTGAAGATTTGAAGATGAGCAGGCTGGGGAGAGAGCATAGAGATATGGCAGGGATGATATGGGGCAAGGAAGCGGTGGGGTAGGAGATGGACCGCATTGCTAGGTGGAGTTTGTGGGAGCGTTATTTTTACAAGTATTCATGGTCTGAAGGCGTTAGGAGAAAGCATGGGCATATGGAGGCTTACCTACTAACGGTTCGATGACGACTCGTACATCCCTAATCCGCGTAATGACAAAATAGATGGACTGGGCTTGAGCAATCCTCACGTTAACATGCCTGTCTACCCGCGCCAAAGAGCATGCTCTTCGTACCAGCGGTTAAAGATCCGAATGCCAGAGGAGCCGCACAGCCAGGTTGTTAGGAGCGGCGATCGTCAGCCCACGGATGCATGCGTAAAGGAGTGTAAAGCCTACTGCAGGAACATAAGCGGCGAATGGAGCACGAGCCAAAAGGCAAAAACATACAGCAGTTGGGATTCGCTGCTGGTCACCCACGCAACTACTAATCAACCGGTTCGCTGTTTAACTTCAGTGAGCAGACGGGGACTGGTGTTCTCAGCGACCTGTGGCCGTATGTGCTTGATGGTGTGGGAGACAAGTACTTGATGCTGAAGGTAGAATGTGAGTTATGCTCTTCGTGGCGACCGATTGAGAGGGCTTGCCAGTAAGATCGCAGAGTGATATTGGTACGAATGTTTCCGGGGCGAACTGATGTTCCTCTTCTGTGTCGCTCCGTCCGTGGGCTATTTGTATGTCGTTTGAGCTCACACGCTTGGTGACTATCGCACGATTGTAGGGCTTCAACTAGAGGGGCAAATAGCAGATATGACAGAAGATGCAGTTGTCTCGCAAAGACCGAAGAGCACCCACTTGCTTTGTGAAGCCTTCATACTGAAGTTGACACCTCAGCGAGTCTTCGATTTGTTGGCCACAATAGTTGGCCGGTTGGGTCCAGCTCGCTCGAAGCATCTCCAAGTCTCCTGTGCTCGGGATTAAGAAGCCGAGCAACGAATATACCGACACCCTTCTTCTGTCCAAGGGCAGATAGAACTCGAGGGAGACTGCTCAAGCCGCAAACATCTGTTAAGTCTCGAGTTCATGATTTCCGTAAGGTAGATGTCGATGGGGGGAAGGCCAGAGATCGACTTTCGGACTGTCAGCCAGAAATCAATGGTCAAGTCTCAACACAAACTCATACCCCATGCTCGACCTGAATAGGAGCACCCTCCCAAGTCCCTTCCACCGTTAAATCAACAGTTTCAGAGTGTTCCGGTTCCGCTAGAAGCCGAATATGCACTTGAAAGAATAGCAGCAAATCCTCATCACTCCGAGTGTCGCCTTCCGGTGAGGTCGAGAACGACTCGGTCCCAGATCACATACGTCTAACAACAGCGTCAGTACGTCTGAGCAACAAGGAAGACGGGAACCTTTAAACTTAACCGTGCACCATTGTCAGTCGAGAGAGGTTGAGGTTCTGGGATGGCGAGCGACTCGAGGATGGTGGCAGAGAACAGCCATAAGTGAAAGAACGAACCAAGTGTCTCACCCAACGGTTCCGAACCAGAAGCCGTTGAAGCCCACGTCATACACCGATCCTGAGGCATCGGCCGCTGTATAGTCCTAACCCACGATCCACATCCCCTCAAACCATACACCGGAACAGATGCATTGTAGAAAGAAAACGCCGAGGATTCGATTTACTGACTGGCGGAGATGCCATTCCCGAGCACAGGCTCCCTAATTCTCCCATCCACATTATTAGCACGAGACATGACACACGCGGAACCCCATATAGAGCAGAAACAGTAGAGACAAAAAAGATTCTTTGAGCAAATCAGCCAGTAAGCCCCTTCCGTCGTAACTAGAAGCGGAGCCACCGAGTTCCAAGTTGCCAAAGATAAGGAAATCGCACCCGCCGCCTCCCAGTTGCCCATGATGTGTGATACCCGCCTATAGATCCCATGCTCTCGACAAGCGCGAAAGAAAAATGCCCCGCACGTAAAAACCCTCAAAGGCAAGGCATAGAAGCTCAAGTAATAGCCATGTCACTCGTAAGGTAATCGCCGCCCGTAAGGAAAACAGAAGCGCACACATGCCGACCACCACAACAACCACGCACGATAGCCCCTTCTAGCCTCCTCACAAGTCCCAAGCCGAACAAGCCAGCCACCCTAGAGGCCCATCTCCTTATCGACCTTCTTGACCGTGAAGACAGCGTCCTGGCCCACCATGCGACGCGCAAGCGCCCGCTCCAGCTTCGCACCCAGCGCCAGCTTGCTCAGTTCCTCAGCCTTCATCTCGCTGGTGGTGTAGCGCTGCTTCTGCAGCCGGGCGTCGTCGAGGCGCGCCAGGCCCTGCGACAGCTGCCGGATGTCCTGCGCGAGCGGGCTGGCCTTCTCCGAGGGCGTCAGCGACGGCGACGAGCTGATGTGCGAGGGCGCGATCGAGGGCGTGATGGTCGGCGTGGTGCTGTAGGTGGACAGGCGCGTCGAGACCCGCGTGCCGGCCTGAGCGGGCGGTGTCAGATTTTGCGGGCGGAGGGACACGGATGTGGTTGCAGCACTCGTTCTAGGACTTACGGGGTTGTAGGGGGCGCGGTGGGGGATTTCGGCCATCATGGTGAAGGAGGTGATGATGGGGTTGTTTGTGGGTGGGTGTTTTGGAGTTTGTAGTGCGGATGAGGCGTGGTGCGACGGGAGGGAGATCCGCGTGTTGACGATTTGGGGGGGCGATCGCGCGTGGACAGGAAAAGGGCTAGGTGCTGAGGTGACGGGGGTGGCCCAAGGACGTTGATTTGAGATCGGCGCGAGTGAGATTGGGTGGTGTTAGGGTCAGGGTTGGGGAGTGTTCAGCAGGATGATGATGAAGAACGAGAGAGAAGATCGGCGGAGTGTGGAGAAGATGGTGTTGCTAGGGACGTGTCGGCAACGGTCTTGGAGGCGTGAGGTGAGTTTCACTGCGTGTGTAAGGAGCCGGATCGGGGAGGGGGCGAGGGCTGAGGAAGCGGCGCTCGGACTACCGGGGCTAAGGAGTAATGAAGATTTTAACAAAGGGAGGAGAGCGACGAATGGACAAGATTGACGAAAGTAGGGGGCACAGCTGCAGTTTATATTGCTTTCCTCGTCAGGTAGCTGCAGTGTGAAGTGGACCGCAGCTGGTGCAGAAATCGTATCCCCTAAGTGAGGGGAGGGATAGATAGGGAGACACGGGAGAGACACTTCGATAGCAACACTACCGTGGACTTTCAACCCCCGGATAAGCACTCTCCTTCACGGCTTCGCCTCCCAATTCCCAGTCCTTTACCTTGTAACCTCTTCCCTCCCCTCGTATATCCCCAGTTCCCCTCCTATGGATGCCCATTCCCACGTTCCCCCCCATGCTCCCACGCTTCCCACCGCCCCAGCCCGCAGCATCCCATCGCCTCCGCACCAGACAAGCACCCGCCATTGGCGCCTAGCCCTCTCCACCGCACGTGGCGCGCTCGATGTGCCGCCTCCAGGATCCCACGTGGAGGGCCTGGCCGACCGAAAAGCTCCACCTCATTCGTCACCATCGCCTCGCCGATTGGATGTGATACACGGTCCGTCGTTGGACGTGCAGGAGGTTGCGCTTTTCTGGCTGCCGGCCGGACCGCTGTTGTGAGACGCGGGCGCACTTGGAGCACGCGAGGAGAGCTGGAATGGTCCTTGGTCCGTCTGCCCTTGGGGAATGCCAGGGAGTGGGATCCCGTTGCCATGTGCTTTTTTACCGCGGACCTGCGACACTGGGCGTCAATTGGCTTTCTGCGTGCTTGTTGGCCATCATTACCAGTAAACCGCCCTGTCTGTCCGCTTTCTCGGCTCTGCATCTCCTGGCGTGCATCACGCTGAGGCAGCTGTAGCCGCGCTGCCCATGAAGTGAGGTGTGCGACAGCAGTTTGACATACGCCACCGCTGCAGGATAGGCCTGGTCGATTTGAAATCTGCGTTTAGGTTTATTGATTGCCTTTTCTCCTCTTTCAACTCTCTGGTGCTCGTTCCTGCTGACAGCTTTCAATTGGGATTGATAGGGCTTATTGTTGTTGTTGCATCGCTGATGTTCGCCCCTCGCCAACGTCATCACTCCTTGCCTCGTCACCGCTCTGTGAGACAAGAACGTTCAGGACCTGAACAATGCCATCAATATCAGTCTTGGCGCTTTGATCTGCGAGTGGAGATCCGGCGAGCCGAGTCGCGCGACACTTCACCGCAGAAACTCCCCTCTCGGATCGGCAGTTTTCAGACACCGGTAAGACCCACCGGGTCTGGGTTCTATGGCATTTGACAATTCCGATGAAGTAAATGCGATGAACGAGGTGCGGGACATCAAATATCGTACGGTAGACGGTGACTTGGAGATATCGAAGCTTGGGCAACTGTGTTGGGCTGGTAAAGTTGAAGACGCTATTGAATTTTGGCATTGCGCTGACTCTCGGTGGATCCCATAACTCGAGACGACATGCCCGACGCATCGGCATACTTTGCATGAGCAACCTTCACATGTACACCTATCCGTTGGAGTAGACAGGGCACTTTGGAGACGGTCACAACGCCGACAAGTAGACCATATGTCGTGCGGAACAGGAGATATCGTGTCCTCGACAAGTACAAGACCGGAAGCGTGGAATATACGGCTTAATCGCCTACGGTTCCATCGAGCTCTAGTCTGTCAAGGCATCCGCTTACGGCCACCTTTCACTTCCAACGTAGTTACTCAGGACAAAGATACGGAGTTACAACAGAGCTCGCCAATCGGCAAGTATCAGCGTGTCGAGTATCATGACACCATCGCAAAATCGTACTCGGCAATCACAGTCACAAAGCCGCAGTTGGCCTTCGCACCCTCAACGGCTAAGTCGCTCCATTGCCGCCAACCCCTCCGGCGCATCCTACCCATACCATCCTCCGACTCTAACCCGAAAACCCTTCTCCGGTCTCCCCGCAAGGATTTCCCTCGCCCGGGCACTAGCACACCACATGCCGCGTCCGGCCCGGCTCGCGCTCAGTCATTTTGCTTACCATGCCACCATGCACCTTATGCACAGTTTCATCTGTGGTGGGAGCGGTATGGTGATCGCAGTTGACCTCGTAGTGGGCGTGTGAACCGAACGGGGTGCGTACGAACATGACGTCGTTGGTACTCGGATTTATGTGGTATATCGCGAAGCGCCAAGAGGGAATGGACGTACTTCTAGTGTGAAAGCAGCGCGAACACGATTAGAGCAAGCCCTGTGATGTTTGGTGTGAGCGAGCTGGACATATGCAAAGGCCTGGGAGTCATTTGGAGTGTAACAGTGCATGGCTTTGGGCACCTTCGTTTGATTGTGGCTTCAGAGCGAGAATGAGGACGAGTCTGGCGGCGAATAGAACGGTAAAGGGCCTTATTGACTTTGAACTGCCATCTTGGCCTCTCGAATATCATGTCGCTGCTTTCGTTTAAGAGCTCAGTGTCCTGGTGTTGAACCGAGGCCCGCTTGAAACTTACGAGCGTATGGATCCGCTTCTTACGCCATCCCGGAATACAGCATCAGAGGAAAGAGAAAGACATCATTGTCCAAGTACGGCCCATCACGAAGCAGCCTCATTCCCGTGACCGGTCAGCCTTGTGGTCAAATGAGGAAATCATCGGCACTGCGCGCCAGAGACTTGCATCGAGGCAAAGACAGCAAACTAGGCGCACGCGCAGCACTTAAGAATGATATTCCGGTACCACGTATTGGAATAGTGCTGGTGCTTGGATGTGCAGTAAGAAGTGAAGTCGAAGGGGGGCCGGCATTACACGGCGATTTCGAGCCGAGATTCCAAGGCCCTGGAGCACCTCGTGGGCCGGCAAGACGCGGCACAACCTTGTCTCTGCCGAGCCGGCAATGTCCAGTCGAGGCTTCTGGAAGTGATGGACCAGTTACCCCACCCCAAAAACAATCAAATGATGAACCGGGGCGCTACGAAGCATTCGAAGGGAAGGATTGCGGTCCGCAAGCTTCACGCAAAGTTCGACTACGCAGCCGGAGAATTGAGCGCTTTGACCGAGAACGGTAGAGACTGGAAGAAGGATTAGCACGGTTGCTGACCTCATGGAGAAGTGTGGCGCGAAGCTCCAAACAGTGCGCCCAGTCTGGGGAAATGGGGAAGCTTGAGTGTGAACAAAGTCAGCGAGTTGGACAAATACAATTTACCAGAGAAGCAGACGGGAAGATGGAGCAGATAACTGTCTTGGTATGGTATAGATGAAGTCTTGTCACTTGATTCCACATGGATGGAGAGGATTAGCAGTGGCACGAGGTGGAAAGAAGGAACTCGAAGGAGGAGATGGAGGAACGGGGCTTGGCAGATAATGCTCGGTTCAAGGCTTTTTCGCACAAGCACGCGTCAGGCCTAGCGCCTTTTCTGCCTGTCTTCCTCGCTCTGCCAAAATTCTTCCTTCTTTCCCCGTTCACCAACCTCTCTCTTCATCACCTCTCCCGCTTCACAACCATCCTCGAATCCAGAAAGCCACTTCTTTCTCACACTCCCAGCACTCCATCAATCGCGCATCCACAATCTCCCCTCGCAAAAGTTTCATTCCCCATCCTCGTCGCAGTCTGCTATCACCAACCCTTCCTGCCAAACCTCTCACTGCTGGCACCCCATCCACTTCCTCCCACCCGACTCAAAAGCTCAAAACTCTGCACCCCGCTTCATACTCTCTTCTACCCTCTATCACCCGCACCTGCCTCCATTCCCCATCACTTGCTCCTGCACCGTCGAACTCACCCTCAGTTCTTTGCTGCTCTCCCTGTCCACCTATCCTCATTACTGCATCAGCATCCTTCACGAGTATCTGCTCATCCAATCGCGAAACTTCCATCCTCATTCACACTTAATTACACGTTCACCTCCGTCTGTCGTCCAAGATGGCCACTGAGCAGTCCACCATGCCCGTCAACGGCAACTATCCCCCTCACCAACCCGGCCCCTACGCTGCCACGGACAACTCCACCGCGTCTCAGCAACAGAACAATGGTGCCGGCTACACGCCCGCTACCCAAGCCTCCACCAGCAGCGCTGATAAGATCCCGAAGGAGGAAGTTGCGTGGTACTTCGTGGAACAATACTACACGACGCTGAGCCGTAGCCCGGAAAAACTCTGGGTGCGTTTGTCTGCCATTCACTGCGCGTAGTTGCTAACTTTGGTATAGCTCTTCTTCAACAAGCGCTCTACCTTTGTCACCGGTGTTGAGGAGGAGAAGTCCACCGTCGCCGTCGGTCAAAAGGTTGGTCACGTCATGGAACAATTTTGTAGCATTTACTAATGACATGAAGGCCATCAACCAGAAGATCAAGGAGCTCGATTACCAGGACTGTAAAGTTCGCGTCACGAACGTGGATTCGCAGGGTTCTGGAGAGAACATTGTCATTCAGGTCATTGGCGAGATGTCAAACAAGGCTTCTCGCACGCGCAAGTTCGTTCAAACTTTCGTCCTCGCCGAGCAGGTGCAACCCAGCGGATACTTTGTGCTGAACGATATCTTCCGGTACCTTCGCGAGGAAGATAGTGACCGCGAAGAGGAGCTCGAGGCTTCGGCTGCGTCTAGCGGCCACCAGGAGCCAGTTCCTACGGCCGCCGATTCCGCTGCCGCTTCCACGGAGACCGTTGCCCAGGAGCCTGAGGCGGTCGAGATCACCAAGAAGCTCGACGAGGTCGCCCAGGAGGATAATGCTGCTGAGGAAGCCACTCCCGAGGTCAACGGCACGCCTGCTGAGGAGCCTGCTGCCGCCCCTGCTGAGGAGCCCGCTGCCCCTGCCGAGACTCCCGCTCCGAAGGAGTCCAAGGCCGCTGAGGCGGAGACTGCCACCCCCGAGGCTCCCGCTGAGAAGGCGGCACCTGCTCCTACTCCGGCTCCGGCTCCCAAGGCGTCGCCGAAGCCTCCTAAGCCGGCTGTCCCCAAGACCTGGGCCCAGCTTGCTAGCGCCAACCGCGCCGCTGCCGCCGCTGCCACTCCCGCAACGCCTGCTGCGCCCGCTGCTGCTCAGCCCAAGGCCGCTGCCCCGGCTCCTGCTGCTCCCGCTGCCCCGGCTGCTACCCAGACGCCCCCCGCTCGCGAACCCTCCCCCACTGGTAGCCAGCAGGATGCTGGTTGGCAGACTGCCGGTGCCGACCACAGCCGCAAGCAGTCGCGTGCGCAGGCCCAGCCTGCCGTCGGTGAGAATGGGCGTGTCCGCGCCTACGTCAAGAACGTGTACCCGTCTGTCGACGCCGATGAGCTGAAGGCTCACCTTGCCAAATTCGGCGAGCTGTTCTACTTCGACGTCAGCCGCCAGAAGGTGTGTTTGCCATGATCCATTGCTTTATATTTTCTAATTCCGGTTTAGAACAGCGCGTTTGTCGAGTTCTCTAACATTGCCGGCTTCAACGCCGCTGTTGCCGCCAACCCCCATAAGTTCGGCAACGACAATGTCTACGTCGAGGAGCGCCGCACTCCTGGTGGCTTCGCCCCCCGCGGTGGTGCCCGTGGCGGTCGTGGTGGTTTTGAGGGCCGTGGCCAGGCTCCCCGCACCTTCGGCGGTGGCAAGGAGGGCCCCCGTGGAGGTGGCTTCAACGCCCCGGCCGGCCGCGGTGCTCGCGGTAGTGGAGTGGGTGCGCGTGGTGGTCGTGGCGCTCCGCAGGCCGCCTAAATGGTGGTTTCCTTCAACACATGCGGGAAGCTATATAATACCCCTTTATATAGCTAACTGAGCCGTGTAGCGGGTAAAAGTTTTGAGTGTCTCTTATTGGTTGTATCGGTGGGGACGGGATGGGATGGAATGGAATGGGTCTACGGTATGGAGTGTTTAAGGGGTACTTGTGTCTCGATGCATAGCGCTGCTTTCTCCGGTTTGCACAAGGCATGACTATAGTCGTATTTTCCTTTGAGTTTTCGATGCGGCTGGTGGAGTGCTGTGTGGGTGGGGCTTGAGGGGCAAGTGGGGTGGGTAAAGTGGTTGTGAGGATGGTTTTTCTGGGACGCGGGAATGGGCGGGGGGGGTTCTCTCGCTTCTCGCTGTATATCCTGGGTTTCTTGCTGAGGGGATGTGTGCAGTGGTTAAGGGGAGGGAGTGGGGACGGGAAGGGAAGGGACGAGAGGTTCAAGTGGTTTTTCCATGTGAGATTCGGTTGTCGTGTCGTCGCTTTCGATCGGCTTTTTTGTCATGCGTGGGTGTCTCTTTCGCCTGGGGCATGCTTTTGTGTGTAAAATAGCATGGTGTGGTTGTACGATAGACACGGACGGGCGGGAATTATGAGATGGGAGATATGGAATTTTCGAACCGACTTCTGCAGTGTACGTGGACGGTAAGTTGGGAGCGGGAATGCTCTTCCCTCGAGATGGCATGGCGGCACAAAGGCATAATCGGATCATGATCAACCAGTAGGTAGAAAGGCATCACAAAGTAAAGCCAACATCTCCACAAACACCAGAGTATCTAATCCCATGCATTATCCCGCCAACACACCACTAACTAAGCCCCCAAAACGAAGTTACCCTACCCTCCTATCCCAAATCAGAAATCCAAGCCCACAGGACCCCCCTGCCCTCTTGTATACCCAACAAACCCCCTAGAAAAACCAAAACTACCTAACACCTACTACAACCACCGCCGCTTCCACCCGCCTGGAATCCCCACTCCACCACCACCTTCACTGGTCGACGTCGACGCGCTGCTGCCGCTCGACCTGGACGGCGGATCCACCGTCACTGTCACTGTAACTGGCGTCGGGCAATTCGATGGGAGCGAGAAGGTATCCGACGCTGATGAGGATGTCGTGTCGGACGCAGTGTCAGACGCCGAAGTGCTGGTGGCCGTGTCCGATGCCGATGTGCTGGTGGCTGTGTCCGAGGCCGTGTCCGTCGCCGATGTGCTCGTCGGCGTGGCGGTGGGGTTGCTAACCGTGCTCGCCGGCGACGCGGTGTCGCCCGAGCTCGTGGCGGATGAGCTATCGGTGGCGCTGCTGTCGGAGGCCGTGGTGGTGGTGGTCGTGGCGCTGTCCGTTGCAGAGGAGGAGTCCGTTGCAGACGAGCCCGTTGCAGACGAATCCGTTGCAGAGGAGGAGTCCGTTGCAGACGAGCCTGTTGCAGACGAGGAGTCCGTTGCAGAGGAGGAGTCCGTTGCAGACGAGCCTGTTGCAGACGAGGAGTCCATCACAGAGGAGGAGTCCGTTGCAGACGAGCCCGTTGCAGACGAGGAGTCTGTAGCAGACGATGAGCTCTGCTCAGACGCGGTACTATCCGAGCTTGTCGAGCTCGAAGCGCTTGAAGCTACAGACGACGAGGATGTACTTGCTGAGCTAGTCGCAGAGTCCGAGGAGCTAGCTGATGAGCTCTCCGACGAGCTTGCCGAGGAACTGGTCGAAGAGCTGGTTGGGGCGGACGAGATGCTCGAGGAGCTCGTCGATGCCGATGAACTTGCCGAGCTGCTTGAATTGGTTGACGAATCGACTGACGAGCTTTGCGAACTTGAGGTACTCGAAGCTGCCGACGAGAACGTGGTGGCAGAGGGGCTCTCCGACGAGCTCGCCGACGAGCTGATTGAGCTGGCCGACGAGCTGATCGAGGAGCTTGCGGACGAGCCGGTCGAGGAGCTTACGGACGAGCTTTCCGAGGAACTGGTAGAGCTAGACGGGGCGGACAACCTAGCCGACGAGCTTCGTGGAGGAGCCAGCAGAAGAGCTAGGAGAAGAGCTGGCCGACGAGGTATCGCTGGAACCCGCTGAAGAACTCGTGGACGAGCTAGCAGGAGTGCGGGTCGATGAGCTTGCCGCGGAGCTAGTGGATGAGCTGGCCGAGGAACTGGCGGATGAGCTCGTCGACGAACTGGCGGACACGGTATCTGAGGAGCTCGCCGAAGAACTCGTGGAGGAGCTTTCAGAGGAGCTAGTGGATGAGGTTGGGGGGGGGGTGGCTGACGAGCTGGAAGAAGAGCTGGTCGACAAGCTGACCGAAGAGCTCGAGGATAAGCTTGTCGACGAACTAGCTAACGCAGTATCGGAAGAGCTCGCCGAAGAACTCGTGGAGGAGCTAGCTGATGAGCTGGTCGACGATCTGGCAGGTGAGCTGGTCGACGAGCTAGCAGAAGAGCTGGTCGACGAGCTGGCAGATGAGCTTGAAGGTGAGCTTGTCGACGAACTAGCGGACGCAGTATCGGAAGAGCTCGCCGAAGAACTCGTGAAAGAGCTAGCAGACGAGTTGGTCGAAGAGCTCGCGGATGAGCTGCTCGAGGTGCTTGCAGATGAACTGACAGACGAGCTTATGGAGGAGCTGGCAGACGAGCTTGTGGAGGAGCTAGTCGACGAAATGGCAGAGGCGGTATCCGAAGAACTGGCCGAGGAGCTGGTCGAGGAGCTTGCTGACGAGCTCGTGAATGAGCTAGCGGATGAACTCGTGAATGAGCTAGCGGATGAACTCGTCGAAGAGCTTGCAGATGAACCGGCAGACGAGCTGGTCGGCGAGCTGGTCGACAAACTTGCGGACGAGCTCGTTGACGAACTAGCGGACGCGGTATCTGAGGAACTTGTGGAGGAGCTAGCAAATGAGCTCGTGGAACTCGCCAAGGAGCTGGTCGAGGAGCTGGTCGACGAACTTGCTGGCGAACTGGTTGACAAACTAGCGGATGAGCTCGTGGAACTCGCCGATGAACTGGCCGAGGAGCCGGTCGAGGAGCTAGCAGAAGAGCTTGTAGATGAGCTTGTAGACGAGCTGATCGAAGCGCTGGTCGAGGAGCTGGTGGAAGAACTTGTAGGCGAGCTTGTTGACGAGCTTGCGGAAGCACTGGTTGAGGAGCTGGTAGAAGAACTTGTAGGCGAGCTTGTGGACGAGCTGGTCGAAGAGCTGGCCGAGGAACTTGTTGACGAGCTCGTCGATGAACTGGTCGAGGAACTTGCTGACGAGCTTGTCGACGAACTTGAAGATGTTGGAGACGATGTCGAAGATGACGAGGATGATGAAGTCGAAATAGATGAAGAAATTGGAGAAGACGTCGAAGATGATGAAGACGAAGATGAAGATGAAGATGAAGAAGACGACAATGAAGACGAAGAAGATGAGGACGAGGAGGACGACGAAGAAGATGAAGACGACGAGGCCGAAGACGCAGTTGTCGATAACGGGTTGTCACTAACGTTGCCGATAAGCCACCCACTGTGTACATTGGCCGCCGCCTTCGGCAGCCCGCTGCCCCCCTTCTAGAAGCACGAGGCACCCGACGCCACGGACGATGAATAGACAGCAACACTGCAGCCCGTCAAGGTGTAATTAGCCGAGCAGCGCTCCATGCACGTCGTCAAGTTGGTCGACGGGAAAGTCGTCGACAATCCCTGGTACTGCAGCGCGGGAAGCGTACTGTCGACCGAGTATTTGACCTGGAAGATCTGGTTGTCGGACGTCGTATAGTAACTCGAGTTCGAGTAACCCCAGCATGTTGTCGTTTGCCGTACCCCCTTGTTGCTGACGTGTCCAAGGAGCCGAACTTGTTTTCGATCTCCGCCCGCTTTTGGGGCGTGATGCCCAGTTCTACGGGATCGACGGCCTTGGGCCATTTTGGTACGGCGGCAACGAGAGACGAAAAGATGAGAAGGGCCCATAGCCAAAAGCTGGCTCGCCGGGAATCAAGGCCTACCATGGTGGCCGCTGAGAAAATGGCCTAAAAAGAAAGACAAGACACAGTCACTATGCTAAGGGAAATACAAATGCCAAAAACGAGTGGCGGCGTGGTGTCAGGATTTGGCGGGAGGAATCAGGGATGGATTTAGGCAGGAACGGTTGACAGATGAGCCTCGCCCCGACAAGCCTTTTACATGCGATCCTACGACAGCATAGCTTGTTTACACGCGTTAGCATGTTGCGGTGCGTTGGTGGAATGGAGTTGCGGTGCGGAATGGGCGCCCTGCCGCGCCTACACGCCACCCCTATCAGCCAAGTTAGCGGAGATCAAGCCATATCCACGGCAACGCGGCATTCTCAAGGTCGCTGATCAGCACAAGCATGCGGGAGAAGAAATGAATTGCTGTAGTAACAGAGGGGACTTCGAACGCGCTTGCTAAGCGGCCGCGAGGCTGCCATTGCAGGGAGACCTCCTTGCCGCGGCCGCGTTTATCCCACCTGCTCAGATCTTTGCCGCGCGCAATTTTGAACTATCCATGCGGCGGCCTTCGTCGTCTTGCTCAGCTACCCTCAAATCTGGGAGCTGCGCTGGCATGATCCGTCGCGGTTCGGCGCCCTCAACAAGGGAGTACTTGGAAAAGTCGGTGACACCAACTGTGCGCAAAAAGTCTTCATCAAGCTCTAGTGAGCCGTTCACTTGGGACGTCGGGGCGCGTATCATGGCCAGGATGGCATCGGAAAAAATGGTCTGATGGCTATTAGTTGCCGCATCCTGCGCGAAGATGAAAACTTGCCGGTTTCCGAAGCTCCCGCCTATCGGTTTGGGGATTCTGAGTTGCCGCAGACTCGATGGCGGCTGCAGGCCAGATACTTGTAATCGCCATTCCCGTTTTGCCTTCGCGCTCCCAGTCCATGGCCAGCCCCTTTGTCAAAACTGACATGCCGACTTTGCCCATGGCATACGCAGTTTTACCACGGAAGAAGCGCGAATAGATTGGCGGGCTGACGACGATTATGCGGCCGACCCAGTTGTTCTTTTCGAAGTGCGGCAGGGCAGCCTGAACCGTCCCGTATAGCCCTAAAAGTATGTTAGCACCATCGGCGCCACCTTTCACTTTCACCGTACCTTCGATATTGACTTTCTGCATGAGCTGAAACCGCTTCATCGGCGAGTTTTGCACTGACGCCCACCAAATGGCTCCAGGATTGTAAATCAGCACATCCAGCCGGCCGTACTTCTTCACAGTCCCATCAACCATACGAATGATGCTCTCATAATCACGCGTATCTACGGGGATGGCGGTCGCTTCGCCGCCGGCTTCCTTAATCTCGCGCACGACGGTGCTGATTGTGGACTGGGACGAGTTCGGGTTTGGGGGGAAAGGATTGGCCTTGGATGCATCGGACACGGTTTTGGCGGCGACGACAACTGAGAGGTGAGTTAGTCGGCGGTTTGGAGGCTTTTTGGCTTTGATGTACCTGCATAGCCGTTCCTGTGCCGCACGTTAGCTTTCGATGTTGAGCTCGAGGTTGAGCAGGAACAAACCTTGCAAGGTCGATGGCAATCTGTCTGCCGATGCCCCTCGACGCACCAACAACAAGTGCAACCTGTATAGGTGCCATTTGAATGTAGCACTGAGCTCTTCGAACCGTGGGAGATGCTGTTGGGAGACTGAAGCTGCAGAACTGGATACAGACGGAGTGGTTGGGTCAAACTTGTTGAAAGGGAAGGGAACTGCTCAGGTAGGATCTGACAAAGGTTCAGGCCGACTATTATGAAGCACACTCGTCTCGGGAAAGCACCGTGTGAGCTTCATCGCAGTCGGCTCACTCTCACGAGCGATTACTGAGCGACTTGACGTTCAAGGGTTCCTCGGGCCAAGATTAGAACTAGATGCGGAGGTGGCTTGCGACAAGATCCCCAGTTCTGCCCCACAATCCCAGGCGCCACCGAACCGCATACCCGTGATGCCGCATCGGATTGTGCTCCGGTCTGACGGGTTTATCGGCACTTTGCGCTGCAGTCTTACTTTGCCTGTTGAATCCGCTAAAGCATAGTAAATTTTTTGAGCAAACCGAGCTTCAGGACGGTGCAATGGCGTCCTGATCAGTCTGCATGACTCTCCGGTGTAATAAAAGACGGGTGATTACTGATCGACATCCTCGGCCAAAGCTCCACATGCTAGCGCCCCCCCCCCACCAACGACATCCAAGGCTGGCCGGCCTACCATCGCAACTTAATAATTCCCCAGCCTCGAAACTGAGTTCGCAATTGAATCTTTTGCCAAGTTTATGGTGCCATACTTCCTATAGCGAACGAACAGCCTTGACCAACTCAGTGAGTGGATCGTGTCTAATCCCGGGCGTCAAACAGCCAGCCAACTGATGCATGCCATGCAGACGCCAAAGACTCCAGATCTACCCTGTGGCGCTCCTGAAGATGGGTGGGAAAATTGATTGTTATGTCGACTGCGTGCGTCCCTGAGTTCCCGGATTGGCGGGCCCCTAACCTTATGGCATCCACGTGCTTGCATCGCTCATGTTCGCTAGAACTCGCCGTATTCGCTGTACGCCGTTATCTATCTTCGGAAGAACCGCAAGGCACTCGAATCATATGGCGTAGAGGTTGAGTAGGTTCGACTACCCTCTGGGCTGTATAGACTGACAAAGCTTGCTAGATTCTTCCCTGTCTTCCTGTAAGTCGACACCTTAAAGGTATCGTCGCAAACGGATGCTTATTCTTGGCCAATCAAGGGGGGGTATCATGCAAAACAGCGGTAAGTTAGCTAAATGGGCCACTTGAGCACGTCTGACGGATCTCAAGGGAATACTCCGCCATGGAAGCTTCCCGCCAAAGCGAAGCACGGGCAACTTGATGGGAAGCGCGCCCAGAAATACTTTGGTGTCGAGCTCACTCCGCCCAAATTCTTCCCCATCATGACATTGCTCGTAAGATCCCCGCACTAAAGCCTTGAACGAATTCTGAACCTAGCTTGCTAGCCGCTCCGCAGCATGGTGTACATCAAGGAGAAATATCCCCGCGACCAGTACGAGACCATGCTGCAGGAACTCTGGACGGGCTACTGGGGAGATCACCTGGACCTTAGCAAGCCCGACATAATGTCGAAAGTCTTCGCCAGGCACTTCAAGCCCGAGGAGGTCGAGCAAATCATGAAAGCGGGAACGTCGCCGGAGTACAAACAAAAGCTGTCCAAGATAACCGGCCGGCTGGTTGAATCCGGAGCCTACGGCTGCCCGTGGTTTGAAGTAACCAACAGCAAAGGGAAGACGGAACCGTTCTTCGGCAGCGATAGGTGAGCTTCCCCCCGTCGCCATTTAAGTCCACAACTCACCGCACGACAGGTGGCATTACATGTACCAATTCCTCGACCTCCCATTCCAGGACATCGCGCTGCCCGAGAAGCCGCAAACAAAGCTGTAGATATCACCCGTAGTATTATCCCCCCCATTATTCCAATACCATCACCATTAGCATCCACACATACCGCAATGTATCCTCACATTTCCCCACCTCAAAACCATAAACACCCCACCCGCGCAGGCTATCCCAGTCACTCCACCCCTCCCCCCCCCTACCCCCCAGTCCATCAAATCGCCCCACCCGCAGCCCACCACCGCCACCCCGCGGGCACGCACGTCTCGCCCACCCACCCGCCGCACGCACGTCGCACGCGCACCACACACCCGCCTCCCCGATCCGCCGCCGCCCACCCTAGTTCGCTACGTTCCAGCGGTCGCGGCCACGGACACAGCGCATCCGGCCGATCTTTGACAGCGGGAGGCGGGGTGCAATCGGTGTGGGGTGGATGGTCGAGGTGGATGGATGCTGCAACTAGGTTCAGAGGTAAGAAGAGGGTGCAGCGTGCGAAGATAAGATGTGATTGTTGTTCATGTTCGCTCCACGGCGATGCGCTTTTGATCGCGCTCGAGGAGGGCACCTGTTGCTGTCAAGAGGGGTGGTGGGCAGGGCTTTTCGACGGTCTAATGGGGGTGGCGTGTGCGGTGCTGGTCTGAGCTGTGCGACGTGGAACGTGGAAGGGGCCGCAATTGTGGGGAAGCGTGCGACTGGGTTGTGGGATGGGATGGGTGCAATTGCCGGGTGTTAGGAGTTGGATGGCTAGCTGTTGGCAAACCGGCGAAGAAGTTGCCCGTTGCCAGTGCCGTGGGGCTTTGCTAAGTATATGTACGGAGTCAGAGAGCGAATGGTTAAGAGTCCATGGTTCGTGATGACTGGCGAGCCGTTGGGCTTTTGTTTGAATCCGTGGCGTTTGAACGGGATTTTGTATATTCATGGTAGCTTAATGCTTTCGCATCGATGTTGTCAGGCTGTATCCCGGGAAAAGCAACGCTTTGGTAGTGAAGAGGCCGCCAGGGATTTTTTTGCAACTCACGTTCCCACATCTGACTACTCACAATATCTGAACTCCCAAACTTCCGAGGAGGATTACGGTAGTGGATGAAGTGGAACTGGCCGTTACGAGAGGATAGAACAAGCTTTAACTGAGGACACCCATCCACCACTAGGATCCCATGCTAGCGGCAGACCTGACAGGACTTTTGACCGAAAAGGGCCTCCACCAACCAGTGGCCGTAAATGGCATCATATGGCCGCCATGTACAGCTACGACGGCAGCAAAACGACCAGGGTAAGTGCGTCCGCGGCTCCGCAGGTTCGCCAGCGAACGTTGGCGTCGCCATCGAATCAAATCGCTCCGTCCCCGCAAGTCTCAAGCGCATGCGCACCCAAGCTCAGGTACAGGTACATGTGCGAAATGTGGGAGCAAACAAATCTGACTCTGAGCCAACGTCCATGGCCCGCGCGGCAGGGATTGCAACGTGGGCGTTAGGAAGCAGTTGCCAAGCGCGGTTGTCGATGTCAGAATACTGCACGCTGCCGCCCATCGCTTACTAGGTCTGGCCGTTCAGAGTGCTAAAGTTTTGCAGATTCTTGGGTGTGGATAGGGAAGGGGTGGTGACGGCGAAGTGTGCTCCGCTGGCTGTGTCGGGGTTGTGACTCGTACAATACGAGCAGGCCCAGCGCCGCCATGGCAGCGTCCGACGGTGGTACAAAAGAGCCTCAGATCGCGCATCAGAGATCTATTGAGTTCAATTGGTGCTCAAGCAGAGTTTTCCTTCTAGATGCCCAAATTCTCCATCGTGAAAGCCACCACCGCGGAGAGGGCCGAGGGCGAGCGTGCATGGAGAGTACAGCAGAATCGTAACCCGAGACCTTCTGCACTCTACTCTCTTTGACATGCTCTGAGCTTCATCCTCTTGAGACATCATTTCCCTTGTTAACCGCAACGTCGCAGTGGTCGAGATCCGGGGTTGCTGGCATGCCCTTCTACGGGAGCAAAGGCAATTTTCTCTTGCCGCGGCCCGCATCCGAGACTTTTGATATGCTTCGTCCAATGGGTAGTCCCCGCGTCTGGAGAAGGAATGAGATATGTTGGCCGAATTCGGAGAGTTGGGGATACCAGACTGTGTGGAATCGATATTAGCACTCCTGAGAATCTAGCTTTCGTCAGTATAAGTCATGAGACATTGTCATGAAGCTTGTGAAACCGCTCTTTGATTCTTTCCATCTCTCGCGTCAAACTGCACCTGCCACCTGCTGCGATTAGCCTGTCAGCTACGACCATTCAACCAGGCGGGTTTGCAAACCTCAACACCTTCCCCGCCTATCGCTCCGCGAGACAGACCCTCAGTCTCTACGAGCCACATCATCCCCGCAAATAGTCAGTGGCAAACTTTTCACCGGGTAAGCCTATGGCCCCCGCTGCCTTCCTCATGCACACATATACGGCTAGGTAATGACGAAATGCATAATCAGAGCTTCTAGCCGTCAAAACTGCACATCCCCGAATCGGAAAGCGTGGTCAGATCGCCAAGCATTTGCTTTTGATAAATCGATTCAGTTCCACCAACGCCCACTTACTCTCGCTTCCAACTGCATTGGCAAGTGTCGCAAAGTAATACGAAACATTGCTCGACGGTCGAATATCGTCGGTAAGATCCCTCAAGGCCGAGAGAGTCAAGCGAGAGCGCGTCTCCGGCGGCTAACTGCTGCACATAGCCTGGAGCTACCGCTCTTCCGCTGCAGAGCGAATACCTGCATTTCAATCGTTGCAGAATAACCTGAAGGCGCTTAGCGGCATACTCAAAATCCTTCGGTCAATCGGGGCGGTGAACGTCATCCAGGGAGCGGTGCCACCGGCCCCTCAGCGCTTTGCGTCGGTTGCGAAGGAGGGGAAGCGCTGTCGCGCTCCGACATGATGCCTGCGCAGTATCAGTTCGCAAAACCTGAAGCGGACGAAGGACTCACTACGCGCACATTTGCATACATACAAGATGTGTTCAACCACGCGCACCTTGGCGGCATCGGAAGCCAGTTTCCCATAAACGCGGCTCCTGAATATAATGTCAGTGAGCCGAATCGAGGTATGCTGCAATGCTGACGATGTAAGTACCACATTTCGTATGCTGATGGTCGTACCGCCACAGATGAACCCAGTCTGAGCCATACATACATCGAGGAAATGGAACTGATGATGGGGACCGACTCGTTTGATGCCGGCAATGGCACTCTCAGCCATCTCATGCATAACGATGTCTCCATGGGAAACAGCGTCAATCATGTGGATCAAGCCATTGCAGACTGGCCAGTGCCTTGTCAGGGCCAAGGAGGACATCAAGCTAGCCCGCGACCGGATAATGGTCACCCGGGTTGGAATTGGTCTCCGAAGAACGACGGGACAACTGGAATGTCTGTCGAGCACGGATTCGCCGGTCACTCCGCTCTCGTCTCCGAACCACCCGACCTTGTCAATACGCCATGTGGATTCTCTAGCTCGTTTGAGTCCAACCAGTACCCTCACAGCTCTGCACATGCCCCTGAATCATCGTACCGCGCTGTCACGTCGGTGCCCCAGGAATTCCAAACATTCCAGGATATTCACAAGGACGACATGCCGGGAGCGTGGCCTAATGGCCAGCATGTGGTATGGCCATACGAACACGTCCACGATTTGTTCCATTCTGGGCATCCTATGGATATTGATCCCCTGGGAACCGACGTCGGGACCATGGCGCCTGAGTACATCCTGCCGTCACAGTTGACTCCTGGGATGTTCGGAGAGCCGCAAGTCGCACATCCCATTTCTCCTGGAGTTCCCATCGTCGAACAGGCTTGGGAACCATTTGCGGGGCCATTTGAGGATCACATGGAGTCCTCTCCAACTACAGAGCAGGCTGGTGAAGACAGCCCGGCCAGTTTAGAGGGCGATAAAAAGGCCCTTCGTGATCAATTTCTTGTCGACTCGCGGCGTCGCGGCCTCTCGTATAGAGAGATCAAGGAGCTCGGGGGTTTCAGTGAGGCTGAATCAACGCTCCGTGGTCGGTACCGGACGTTGACGAAGGAGAAGCAAGACCGAGTGCGCAAGCCGGTCTGGGAACCAGAAGATGTAAGTTCGCATGGTGCTATCTGCCGTGAGATATGTTAATGATGCAGATTCGTCTGCTGAACCAAGCCGTCAACGAGCTTATGGGGTACGGCCGGTCTCGCAAGTCGCACCACCATGCCGATGGAGCCAGCATTCCGTGGAAGGACGTCGCTCAGTACATCGTCGACAACGGCGGTTCATACCACTTCGGCAATTCCACCTGCAAAAAGAAGTGGATGGAGATTCGACAGAAGCGGAAGAAGTGAGATGGAAATGGGCGTTACGGTTCGGGAGTTCGGTCTGGGTCGGCTGGTTCGGGAAGGTCTGCTGCTGCATGATTTAGCTGGGTACCTAGGCGTCTGTTTTTAGTCAAAGGTGCTCCATAGCTTCGTATGTCGACTATGTACTTAGGAAGGGGGAATAGGGGCGGTGGTTGAGGTTGAGAACTGTCAATGGAATAGGTAGCTGGATGACAAGACACGAGATTCATGGCTCTCAACACATGAGATCCATTTTGGTGAACGGGCACTAGAGGCTCAAGATCTAGTGGCTAATTGCATGCTGAAGAGGCAAACCGGCGTGTTAGCTTACAATGATATTCCAATGATCAGGCAGACGAAGTGATGGTCGTGGTCCTTGGAGGGAGCGGATGCCGAGATATCCCGGAAGCAAGAGCGGGGCGCCACATCTCCAGCCCCGGCCGCCACAGTTGGACTTCCGTCAAACAATCCAGGGACGACGGCAAGTCTTTACAGCGGTCATCCGTCCCACAATCAAGATACCTGGTTAATCAAACGCTCGTACCGACACTGCTCACTATCCGCATTTCGCTCTGCGAAGATGGCGAGCTTACGGCTTGGCCTTACTCAACCACTTCCCGTGCTCGTGGAAGCAAGGTACCGCGCAGCAAAATCAGCATCCAGCCTGATATTCTCGCCCACGGAGCTGACTGCAATACGTACAAACTCTGGCGTACCGGTTGGTGCTCCACATAATGACAGTGGCCTGGTGTTAAACTCGAAATAGTTTCAGCTGCGATACTGCCCGGCGCTGGGCAAAAAGCCGACTCCGCAAAGTGACAGTTCTCCCAAGAAGATCGATCCGTTTGAAAATCCGGACAAAGATCTCTTCATTACCGACGTCCCAAAGGCTGATCCAACTCATTTTCTCATCTTGAACAAGTTTCCTGTTATCGCCCAGCACTTCATCATTGCCACAAAACTAAATAAGCCTCAGACGCGCGTGCTTGAGGAGGATGACCTCGATCTTACCTACGCCTGCCTGCAGGCCTGGTCGGAGCAGGAAGCCGAAGGGAAGTCAGGGAAGTTATTCGCATTTTTCAACTCCGGAGAGCACAGTGGTGCTAGCCAGCCGCATCGGCATATCCAGTTTCTCCCCGTTGAGCGCATGGTAGGCAGTGAAGCTGCCCCTAAGTGGCAGCCGTTGCTCGACATGATAGCGGCATCTAAAGGTTCGTGCCTTCTGATTTCAACCATGAGGCTCTCCGGGCGGGGCACCCGAGCTGCACCGCATGCCATTCGTATATGTGGCTTATTCACAATCATCTAGATCCCAGTGAACTGAAACTCCCCTTCTTCTACGCCTGGCAACCGATACCGCCAGACCCAACTCCAGAAGAACTGCATGATCTCTACCTCTGTCTATACGCCGAATCCGCAGCAGCTGTACGTAAATACATTCGCAGCAACCCCGGAGATCTTTCTCTGCATGACTCAGAGGACGGCGCGTCGCCTTTCAGCTACAATCTCGGCATGACGACGGATGCCATGATCATGTGCCCACGAAGAAGGGAAGGGAAAGTTCTACAAAGTGATAACGGTGCTGAGTTGGGTTTTGCGGGGCTCAACGGCACGCTTCTGGCGGGTACGCTGATGGTGAAGTGGCAAGAGGAGTGGGAACTGCTGAAGAGCAAACCTAGCGTACTGGACGACGTGCTGGAGGCAATCGGGGTTCCCACAGCGGGAATCTGAGGGTCTAAAGGGGAGCTGCTCATGACTGTGGTTGCTGCAAGGTAATACTGTTTGAACATGTCTGTAGAAACCTGGTAGCTTTAGAGCCAGAGCTTCTCGATATTCTCTTCATAAGGCTCCCCGATATCATGAATCGTGGTCAATGAACACGACAGTCATGCTTGCTTCGTCCTATGTCCGAAATCCTGCCTTTCGTAATCTTCCAGTGTCTGACAGCGTACTCCTCTCTTCACCTTCAAGAATATTGGTCTTCTTAACAACGTGGCCTTGCACCTTCCCGTTCTCGTTTTCTTCCCTAGTATGCCGTAGAAATCTCGAAGGCTTGAATTTACAAAAAAAGCTACATATGTATTTAAAAGTATGTCGACTAACCATCAAATCAATGGCCCAATGGTCTAGTGGTATGATTCTCGCTTTGGGTTGCTCAATCCAAGCATGCGAGAGGCCCCGCGTTCGAATCGCGGTTGGGCCCCATTGTCTTTTTGGAAGTTTTTCTCAATATCCAGCAGTGATGGACATGAGGTATCCGGCAATTTGGCCTTTCGCCTGATGTTGATGCGAGTTTCCTCTCACCTCTTTTTTTTTCTTGACATGGGTGAGGAGCGCCGCAACTCTTGGCAGGACTGGAAGCCAGTGAAGCTTTCGTATCTCTTCTGGCAGTCCTTACTCCCTTCGGCAACTCCAACCTTCTACCTCCGTACATCCGTATTTTCCCAACTCCGAGGTGCGCATTGCGAGCATGGCCCCTGGAGACATCTTCTCCTGCTCCGGGAGCGAGAGACAACATGAGATTTACAGCCGGCATCTGATCTCTGCAGAGTACCGGTACAAGGGCAAGGTTGAAGAATGCTGGCGAGGACGGCATGCTCCAGCTATTGATAATATTCCTTGTCACGATCTACTCTCTGCACTTCCCAAGTCATTCCCGTCCAGTCCCTGCGCGAGCATCCAACGCTCCACACGGCCCGCATGGTGAAAAAAAACCCGCGTCAACCAAAAGAATTGGACAGTTGTCTCCGGCAAGCGCGCCAACGCACGCGGGGTCGCGAGGCGAGCTGTTCTTTGCAGGCTCGCCACGCCTCCCGGTCATGATCTTCCTATCTTCTTGCTCCGCGAGGTGACAACGGCACCTGCGTACATCTGTACGCGTCGTCCGTACATGAGCTATCGGGTGGCATGGCACGGCAGGTAGCCTATGACCAGCCAGCCGACGGCGATGCGGCATGTCCCGCAGGTCCAGATGGCCCTTCAGCAAGCAGCGGGCGCAGAAAACGACAGACGATAGAAAGCCCCAGCGCGTGCGCACCGCACGCGTCGCCCCGCGACCCCGACAAGCTTTTCCAAAGAGCCTGATACCCTGGAGCGCAGAGCGTCGTGCGGGTCCATGATCCCATGCTGATTGCCTGCGCAGCTCTCACGACGCTGCCGTCCCGGCCGATGTTAACCTTGCTGTTTCGCTTAGCCTGGCTATTGACGGGCTTCAAAGACCCGATACTAGCGTTCAGGCCTGACGATGAGCAGATAACCTGGGCGTTATACCCCGGGCATGTTGCTCGGGCGCTGAAGGGGTCCGCAGGTCGGGTTGTTGATTGCTCGTCGTCCTTGTCCCGCAGTTTTCCCCACCCTCCGGCCCCCGACGCCCGGTCCCGAAAGGACTTGGCCTGGGGTACCCTATGCCATACCCCAATGCGGGTGCTAGATGGACCGGTCAAGATCCAGAAATTGGCCACTGTGGCTGGAAATGGGCACAGGATCAAGGAAGACTCAGGAGAAGACGGGTGTTGCCGGCGGCGGCTGCACCCCTCCCCAGCCATTATTCAAGACGTCTCGTCGCAGAGTACAAAGCAACGTGCGTAATCAGTGACCTGGGGACTTGCGGGGTAATGATATGGTAGGAGCTGAGGGGCGGGAAGATGGCCAAGCGAGCGGTCCAGAACACATGCAAGGGATCCGCAAAAGGGAAACGGTCGAGCGAGGGACGCACGCTGCCGCATCGAAGCGGCTCAACCGCCTGCTACGTAGTACTCTTCCCTTCATGGTGTTCAGACGAATGAAGTGGCTTGTGCTTGTTCGTCTACCATAGCAATCAATCAGTGCACCCGCCTACTGGGGATCCCGCTGCTGGAGGCAGGGAGGTGTAAGAGAAGCGAGGGCGTGTTTCCGACTGCCTGGGAATGGCTCCCTTGCGATATGTACATATCACATTATTTGGCACAGCATTTCATTAACCGCACTCACTTCGGATGCTCGAAGCGACTGTATGGGAAAGGCATACAAGGACTGCTTGCTCATAAGCAATGGGCCAGGTACCCAAAGACTATATCATCGGTTACTCCGTGCTATCATTTAATCTCTTCAGGCATACACAGCCAAATACCGTGTTTTAAAGTATAACGTTAGCTATCTTCACCCAAGCACGATTAGAACTAATTGATGGGCGACTGCTCTTTTGTGCTAAGATTAATGCTTGCAAACTCAAATCAGGAATGATACAGTTGGTGCTCTGCAGAAGATTCGTCATCTTTTATGCTCAAGCCTCTGGTCAACCAGACTGTTGAAAAGAAATAACGGTTGGAATAGCCGAGTTTAGCCCTGCGAGTGCAAGTGCCCTGTAATGCAACCAGCCGTTTCTGTTGCTATTCGTTAACATAGTGTTGACAGCTGACTGGATATCTTGAACTTTATCGAGATCAGAAGGCGAAAATTGGATGCGATGACTAGTAACGGACGCTAAAGATCCACCTAACCGTGGACAAAGGAGTGTTGACGTTGTATAGAGTAGATGCTTGCTGGTCGGGTCGCAACTGCCGCAGTCGGGAGTAATGGCGTCATGGACTCTCTTTCAGAAAATTATATCTCAACAACTGTCCTCCACTCTTCAAAACACTCAATCAATCAACATCTGCACGTAGAGCATAATACCCGTCGTCGACAGTAAGACCGCCTCTTCGCCTTGAATCACCTCAAGCTTGCGGCTTGACCCAATCCCGCAAATCGAAGCACGTTGTCCACCCAGTGCGCCCGGTTGGTGTCTTCTAGGTCAACTGCGGCTCTTCAAAGGTCGGACAGAAGATGGCAAGCATGGCCCGATAACGTACGTCTGCACGTACGGTTGTTGCATTATTGATAACTCAATGCGACAGCACGTCGGCACGTCGGCACGACCATCAAGACCGCCACAACTCTACAGGTATCCAAGACAGTTCGGGAGGCTGCATGACGTATATCAGCCGAGCCGATGCAGTTCCAGACTTCTTGCCACTTGGCCACGACAGCCGACGATTCAGACACTGTGCCGCACCGCCACCTCTGGCCAGCGTGTGGAAACGAGGCCGTTGTCTAGAGATTGATCGCTTCTCATCGTGGGAAGGTCAATGGCCCTGACTTCTGGCTGCCAGCGATTGAGGTAACAGTGATCGATATCGAGTCGAAAGCAGCTGTGAACCCCGGCCTGAGCCTCGCGCTGCGCTTCGGACTGTGGTTCAAGCCGACCTGGAGCTTCGTACCTCCAATGGCTCCTGTAGTTCTCTAACTTCGGGATGATATGCTGTCGATTGCACTTCGTCTGTCAGCTACTAGGGCATATCCAGTCGGTCTATCGCTAGCATGAGGTTAACAAACTCACAGGATCACAATATACGACTATCATTAGCATCACCGAAAGGCAGTGGGCCTACGGATGTATTCCTTCGTTCGATAAACTGGACCACAGTGGACTGAGCACCATCGGACCATTGTGAGGGACAGTGACAGGCGCCCTACACCATGTCAGATGAGCCTGCAGCTTCAAAATCTGTTGTTGTTGAGTCGTTACGGGAGACTGTGCAGAAGCACCCGATATGCGCTTGGTCAACCGAGGCCAGCCAAAGGCAAAAACCGGGTGTGCAGAACAACCGGAAAGGTTGAATGATATCTAATTTCATCCCATAAGTCCGGCAATCCTCCAATAACCCGCGGAAGTCCAACGAAAACACGACAGATGTCGTATTTCGACCTCGTAGCTAAGCTTTGCTAGTGAAGATCGCAGGATCGAACCACCTGAATCCCGTTAGACTTCCCGAGCGGAAACACCTCCGTGGGTTTGGGAAATTGCCCAATAATCGACGGCGGCTCCCAGCTTTGGACCAGTCAGTCCTGTCATCGTTCGTGCGGGGGGCGGCAGCCAATCACTGAGCTAGGACAGACAGTTCGCCTGGCCACCTCAAACAGAATGACGATGAAGTTTACCGTACGTGGACTTGTCGCTGACGGCCATCTTCGATTGGACGCTCAAGCAAAATGCGTTCCAGCCCAAGGCTCAAACAGAGGACCTCCGTCGTTTCGGCTGGAATGACGATGCTGGAATCGAAGCGATCGGATTCTAAGGAGATCCAAACATAGGCCAATCCGTGACCAGTGTGCGGGAGTCGCGGAGCCTCTCGGATGAGCCTCAGGAGCTTTGGCCTTGGTGGCGCCTTGCAACTTGGAGAACGGAACCGAATCAGCAAGAGTGATGGCTGATTTTGCACACTTGACCATTTATCATCGGGGGATCCGGCCCCCAACTCGTGTTAACAACATTTAACGGAGCAGGCCTGCACCATGTTCAATAAAATGAAGAAAATGAAGAGCGGCACCTTCCGTTGGACTATTGTATCAACCGCAAGGCTTCCCAATCAAGCCCCAAGAAGCTAGGGAAGGGAACATTGCGCCCAATAACTCACGCACCAGGCGAAAAGAGATTGGACCACTAGGAGAAGGACCGGGCGGGAGATTTGCCCAATAATGTCTCGTAAGTGGGCGTATTTGCAACTGTGGCGGTGCAATATCGGTGTGGGATGAGGCTCGTGGCCTTATACGCTGTTTGATTGGAGTTAGAGGTCGCACAGCCTCGATTTGCGCCCCGGTGGCTCGGTCAGCCCTCCGGCCCGTCGGCGTTGCGGTTGGCCTCTTGAGCATCATCATGTTCGGCGATCCCAAATTAGCTCCAAAGACATCGTCATTACCCTCTCTTTGCGATGAGGGTACGGCCAGCAGGGTCGTGAGCTTCGCCTCCCTACGACGGCATAATATTTGCAGACTATCGGCATGGGATATATCCGGGACAGGCTGCTCCGCAAAGGCTCCCACGACAAGCCGACTGGAAAGGGAAATGCTCTCGGGTTCGCCGTCGAACCGTTGCTTTGTGACACCGCGCGAAGAGGAATGTGGAGAATGCGTTGCGACGGTTCCCATGTCCTGACACCTTATCCGACCCTAGCCTGGTTTCCTCTCCTCCTTGCGGATTCTGAGTGGGATGGGCACCGGCATTGTGCACGCCGACGTCGAACCCCCGCCTACCTAGTTCTTCTAAAGATAGCTCCCCACGGAAGGTGCCCATGTCGGACAACCGTACTTCAAGATGCTACGATGCTACGATCCTACAGCGAGTACGACTTCCTCGTCCGCTTCCCGTAGGTTAAACTTACCGTTATCCCACGCCGGCGACCCCGCACCCGCTAACCGCACCGTCTTCGCGTGGTCTGCGGGGTTGCCCTGCGAGCGGGGCACGTTGGCGACTGGGGCGCGGTCGCTGACCCACAACACACGACGGCAGAGCGGTAATGTGTCGCTGCTACTGTCATACTAACACTAGCCGACAGCGTGATGCGCTGCTTAATATAATCTATCCATTGTGGGAATATTCCCCCGCGCGCTAGTGAGCGCGCCGACGGCATAACTGTCGTGCAAACGGCTTTGCCTGCCGCGTCCACTACGGTATGAGTTCAAGGCCCGATACGGCGGCCCGGGAGTTAGGGAACTGCGGCCGAAATGCGGCCGTTCTGGATGACAGAGGGGTGTGACGGGCAGTGTGCCAAGCGATACTAAGGCGCGCTGCGGATCTGGTTACTCCGATGCATATCGCGGGACTAACGCATGGCAGGAACAAAGAATTCCAACACGACGTTTCGCGTGGGGAGCTCGTAAACGCCGCGGAGACCCGGCTGGCATGACTAAAAGACGGGAAGGATCAAAGGAGGCTGGGGGGCTGGCTCTCAATATGGCACGCTGTCGCTTCGCGTTTCCCGCGCAAAGGCTCAGAGCGAGATTGCAGCAAGATGTGACCCCTCAAGACCCCTCGCCGCACGCGGGACGCGGAGGAGGAACGTTGGGCGTGGAGACGGTGCATATGCGTGCCTCTTTGGGCCTGCGGTTGAAAGCTCCCGCATCTCTGCTCCCCGCCTTTCTTCCCTCGTCAGCCCTACAAGACAGTGACGGGAGGGAAGCGATGCGGCGGTCTCGACAGAGCCACTTGGCGCCGCCTCGCAGACTTGGCTTGCTGTGGCACTGTGCAGGGTACCAAAAGCAGACCAAGCGCCCAGCATCGCCATTTGGCGGCGCGAGTGACGCGACAGGGCTGGGCCGTTCTCTAGCCTGCTGGTAGCGTTTGGCGAGGGCGCATTTGCCTGCATCTCTGCGCGGGATTCTGTCGCCGAATGCATGCTGCGGGAGTTGAGGGGTTAGGAGGGATAAGGAGATGGAAGTTGAGATTGGAGATTTTTTTTGTCTTTTCGCGTTTCCGATGACGAGGCTGCGACGACCAGAGGTTGAGGGGTAGGCGAAAAGGAAACGCCGTCCCGCGGTAAGCTCTCCAAACGATCGGATGAGGGACGGCGCGCACAGAGCGCGTCGTGCCCTTGGGCCCGCTGCGCGCAAACTGTTCGACGGGCCAGGGCCCCGGTCACGCTACGGCGATCCCGAGCGCAGGGGTCGAGGCGACGCGCGAGGGGTTGAGCCCCCCCAGCACGACAACTGTTCCACCAGCCCCCCGAGGGATGGAGAGGGGGAGGCCCAAGAGAGGGGCAGGAGCAGAAACATTAACAAGACGAATCACCATCACGGAGCGCCCGCTTTGTCATCGCGTGAAGCAAGGGAAAGACTCCTTCTATGACGACGATGAGGGGATGCCGCGCTTCCGCATCGGTAAATTAACTGCAAAGACGTGGTACGCGGAGGGCGAACCGGGGAGACGATGCTAATTCGGGCGCGGCTTCTACCATTTGTGCACTCCCTTCGGCTCTACCTCCGTCTCTCGCCCGTCCTCTCGTTCTTCTACGACCAGCAACAGCATGAGGCCAAAGATGTCAACCAATGGAGGGCATATGCTCGCGCGCACACTGGATCCAGACGTCATTGGCTCGAGCCGGCGCGACCGCGTCAGGAGGTATGAAAGACATTCCCTATGCAAGCGATTGGTGTCGCAGCGGGATTCACACTGCAGGTGGCAGATCTCACGAGGGGTCCTCGGGGACGCGGAATATATTTCTTTGTGCGGGAGTGAGTGCGCAAGAAACTACCATACTGCTCTAGGTGTACCGTATCGGCAGGGGAGAGCGGCTTGCCGCGGCCGCCGGAACGCCGACGGCGCGCCCAACGTGATAGGGCTTGGTTCTACGGTACGTGTCTTGCGCCGGTGTCGGCAGCGAGGCAGACAGGACCGGCCATGCGAAAGCTGTTTCTCTGGGCCGTGGCGCCAAACGCGCGATGACTGCACACTCGTCACGATGGGCGTCAACTTTCGCTGCCGAGATATGCCATCATGATGCCACCGCCGCGCACGGTAGCCGAGTGCACGGGAGGCAGCACGCGCCGGGCTTGCATGGCCACGCTGTTGCGATTCGGCGTGCCGCGGGGGAGGGGTAGGCGGTGGGGCTTGCGGTCCATGGCTTCTGGAACCTGGGCCGCTGGGGGTTGGAAAGAGCCTCGTCTGCTGGGTGAGTGAGCGCGGGCGCTGGGTGCGGGCGGGGAGGTGGGGTGTGTGCTGAGGGGGTTTTCCCGCATGCGTCAGCGATGCGTTGACGACGGGTCGCGCGTTGCGCGAAGGGTGCAGACCACTGGGGACCGGTTGTTTTGTTCGTCATCGCTTCGACATGCTCCTGGCCGACAGAGCCTCCAACGAGGGACGGTGGGTGCAAGAGGAGCTCAACTTGTGACAAAACAGCCGGTGTAAAATTAGGCTGGGCGGGGGGGGGGTTGGAGGGGTGGTCGGGGGTTACGGCATTTGCCGGGCATGATGTGAGCAACGATGAACAGCGGACACAGCCACTTTATGGGGGCGTTGGGCGAATCACTGGGCGCAAGAGTTGATTGTGGCGGTCGGGCCGGGGACTACTGGATTTTGCTGGGGTGGCAGGGCTACGATGGGGCGCAGCGAATCATACCAAAGAGGGGAATCCGGCGGCGTGGGGTGCAGGCCCTGCCCTACCGTTAACGAAGAGCACGCACTATGGAGAAAGGGTTTTGAGGGGATAGGAGTGGAGAAGTGGAGAAGTGAAGAGCAAGGGAAGGAAGAGAGAGAGCAGCATGATATGCGGTAGGGGGGGATATGCGTGAGTACGACGCGAGTACTGGGGGCGAGGGGAGCAGCGACGGAGTTTGGGAGAGGAGCAGTATGAAAGAGTAGCGATGTTGCAGAGAAGCGGAGAGAGGAAGGGAAAGAAGCGGAAAGGAGCGCCACGATAGCCCAAAAGGGATGGCGGACATGATATGGAGGCCATGCAGGGCGCAGGACTAGGCCGCGTCGGATGGACTGGGGCACTGGAAGAGGCTTAGGGGCTGGCAAGGGGATTAAGGTATTGGGCGATGCTGCTTGGGGATGCAGAAAGGCAGAGTTGTGGCTTGCTTCTCTGGCTTGATGGCCACACCGACACGTCCGGGGGTTGCTTTGGTGAGTTTGCGCGTCGGAGAGGGCGATCAAGGCGGGAGAATGGCGGAGTTGGCGTGTCAAGGGCTTTTTAATTTTGTGGTGCAACTTACGGTACGCATGCCGAACTGTGGACCCATCTTCTTTGAGCCCCGTCACCATGTGCGATGCATGCAACTTGCTCTTTGAGGGGCTTTAACGAGTTGTTGATATTGTGTCTTCCTTGGTGAGCAGTACGCGACGTACATCACCACAGCCCCAGTAATGCCCTTGCCCCTCCCATACTGCCCATCCTCTCCTTCCCTGCCTATTCTGTCCATGCCTAGAACTGTAGTCCTTGCCTATTCTCCCTGTCAAGCCACATCAATTCCCCAATCGTCATTATTATCCACCCCATAATCCTAGGCAAGGCAACGCCGATGTGTGTGCGCCGCGTGAGTTGTGTGGCATATACCGTACTCTTTTCCCTCTCTATGGCCCACTACTGTAAGGCTACTACGGACACTACGGGGACTACGGGGACTACGGGGACTATGGTGACGACGGTGAGTACGGTCTATCATCCATGCCCCATGTCCATGATGCCATTGGAATGGCATTGCTTCAATCATCCATGGGTTGCGCGCTCGACTGCCCGCCATTCCCGCCCATCAATTCAACCCCCCGCCTTGCTATTCACACCGGCTTTGGAGGTGAAGGTTACTATCGGAGCCTACAGCAGACATGCTACAGCAGACATCATACAGAGGCTCCCTATCCACACACGGTCCAAGGAAAGCACCCGCCTGCGCCATCAAAGCAAAGGGGATGCGACCGTCGACGCCGCCATCGTTTGCTGGAAGCCTGGAAGCATCTCTTGCCGCGCCTCTTTTTCAGTCGTGTCCATGAATCTCTTTTTTGCTTGCGTCCACTCCCATTCGACCACCCACCATCGCTCCATCGCTCCACACACATCCCCACCCCTCTTTAATCCATGTCATGGTAAACTGAGTTATGTCTGCTTGTCACTGAGCATTGTTCATGCCTCATAAGTTTGGGGGCCGCGAGATATCCCACCAACTATACATAGACCCAACTTCGCCTCCCTTCCCCCTCCCCCAATCCCAACCCACCATCACCTCCACATTCATCACCACAGTCCCAAACATCGAGGAATACTTGGACCACTTGTAGGACTACACAAAAGACATCACAATTCCCCATCGCCATCTGGAACCGCCTTCAAACAAAAATCTTCCGGGTCTGGACTCTCTCTGGCGCATCCCCCCCCTCACTCTCCCCTCCACCCCCACCAACATCCGCGTTCGGTAAAAGTATCTGGCGATCTCTTTCCCGTGTGTTCACGCCGAAGTCACCTAAACAAGAATCCTGCCTGGTCGGAAGCAGCCATCCCTTCGCCCATCTCGAACCATATCCCTCCACCATCCAATCCTCGCGCCCAAGACACCTCCCCCGCGTGATTTTAACTCGCTGAAAACGCTTTCGCTTCCCACCCCATCGATCGTTGAACAGGAAAAACGCCTCTTCGGTTGTTTTGTATGTACGTGCATGTAAGTGTCCACCCCGTGCAAAAGCCATCTCCCCTTTCTCCGCTGCCCTCTCCACCACTCCCACACCTCCGTTCCCCTCTACATGACCACCGATGCTTGTTGGCCAATCATGCCTTGGGCGGCAACTATCCCTCCATCCTGGCCCCCAACCTCTGTTTTTATATTACTTTGTTACTCCGCCCACTCGGAATTACAACACCAAAAGCCCTCTTGCTGATGTTAGCTTAGAAAGAGGATTGCCTCACGGTGCTACCACCGTTTTCCTGTGACGAGATAAATACCTGTCCGGCATGACATCGTTCGCCTTCCCACCCACCATGGCTACCCACCACTTCGACCCGTACTCGTCCCACGACGCCTTTACAGACTACTCCGCTACGTCACAACCATTCCCTCCCGCAACATCCTACCAGGAGAGCCAATTCCTAACCGCCTTGTCCTCCATCGACTCCTATGCCCCCCTCACTGCCTACTCGGACATCTCCCGTTCCCAGGACTCCTTCACCGTCGACCCCCAAACTCACATGAAGCCCCACACCTACAGTCCCGACCTCTCCGAAGCAGGCCGCATGGCACCTCCCAACCTCTCCACCTCCTCCGAGTCCGGCACCTCGGCGCGAAGCACGTCGTCCTCGGCCATGGCCTCACCGCACCTGCAGCCACAGTACCCCGCCGATCCATGGAACCGGTTGCTCCCCGGCGGCCAGGGCCTGGGTCTGGCGACGGACATGGCGGCGCAGGACGTGTTTGCGCGCGAGCCGTACTTTGTGTCGAGCGTCGAGCAGCATAACGGCTTGGTGGCTGCCGACAAGCTTCCCGGGTTCGTGGGTGAGTCTCCAGCTTCCGTACCGTACGACTCTTCACCACTCTTTTCTCCGCGCTTTTCTCCTGCTACTCCTCGCCCTTCTGTTTCTTCTCTGCGTGTTGGTGATCGCGTCCTCCCTGTTCCGCCGGTCTTGCCTTCTCAACGGGATGGCCGCAGTCCACGCCCACTTGATGAGGCGTTCAAATCGCCTGGGTTGCCGGCCAGTCGACTGTCAGTACCCAAATCACCAGGCCACAGATACCACCCCTACAGTGCGAGGCCTGGGTCGCGGAGGAATTCTCTTTTATCGCAGCAAGTTTATCCTGCTGCTCCCGATTCTGCTTCTCCTGTTTCCAGTCAGCAGAAGTCTCCATGTTCGTCGTTTCCTGCGCCTGCTTCATTCTCTTTGCCGCCACTGCTATCTGAAGCGCCGAAGCTGACCAGCCTTGCTACAGACCCGTCCATCCTGAATCCCTTCCCCTCGCCCCTTCCCTACCCTGGATACGCCGACCTCAACGCCTCTTCTCCCCAGCTCTTCAAGCAACCTCCCTCTCCCACCCCCTCCAACGCCTCCGCCCGCAGCCAAACCGGAAAAGTCAAGCCCTCTCCTCACCAATCCCCCTACCTGCACACCCAGTCCTTCCAACCCTACTACCCCCAGGGCCGGCGATCATCCGTCTCGTCCCTCCACTCGCGGCACTCGCAACACAGCGGCAGCTTCGAACCCACTGACGAAGAACGCGAGAAAGGCCTCTGCCCGATCCCCGATTGTGGCCGCGTATTCAAGGACCTAAAAGCCCACCTCCTCACCCACCAGGACGAGCGGCCCGAGAAATGCCCCATCCAGAGCTGCGAATACCACGGCAAGGGCTTCGCGCGGAAGTACGACAAGAACCGGCACACGTTGACGCACTACAAGGGGACCATGGTGTGCGGCTTCTGCCCCGGCAGCGGGAGCGCGGCGGAGAAATCCTTCAACCGCGCCGACGTGTTCAAGCGCCACCTCACCTCCGTGCACGGCGTCGAGCAGGCGCCCCCTAATAGCCGGCGCAAGTCGCCGACGGTCAAGAAGCCCGGCTTCGCGATGACATCGTCGGCCGGCACGTGCTCCACCTGCAGCGTCACCTTCGCCAACGCGCAGGACTTCTACGAGCATCTCGACGACTGCGTGCTGCGCGTCGTGCAGCAGATCGACCCCGCCGAGGGCATCAACCACAAGAACCTGTCGTCCATCGCCGAGGACGCGGGCGTCAAGGCCACGCTCGACCGGCACAACTTGTCTGGCGAGGAGGGCGCGCCCGTCGAGCCCGCGGACGAGGACGACGACGAGGACGAGGAGGAGCTGGAGGCGGACGATGCCGCGGATGGCACGTATGTTGGGCGTGGATCCCGCAAGGCCGGCTCGGCTGCTAAGCGTCGCTCCGCCGGCTCCGCGAGTTCGAGTTGACAATTAGCACACCTCGCGCGTGGCGGTGACAACATGCACGCGCAGGGTGGGCGATCGGAAACCAAGTCTGCGAGCGGTGGGTCCGGCGGTGCAGGTGGTCCCGGGAATCGCGTGGCGAAGCGGCCGCGCACGGGGCTTACGCTGAGCAAGGGCGGAGTGACGTTACACGGTCCCGCGATGAGCGGGCGCAAGAAGCGGCGCAATTATCCCGCGAGCTGGGGCAGCAGTGCCGAGAAGATGAAGATGAAGAAGAGGGTGCTGTGTGTGTATGATGGGCCCCGCCGCTTGTGGAAGGATGATATGATGATGGATGGGGAGTATGAGGTGCGGGTTGCGTTGCCGGGGGGTGATGGGCGCGCGTATGTGACCGATCTTGATGTACGCACGCTTGAGAGGGCGGTTGCGCTGCATGGTGCTACGGAGGAGGAGCGCGGGCCGTGGGTGCCGGATAATGTGCTCTGGGATGAGGGCGAGGGGTGGTGATTTGTACTTGTACCCTGATGTTGACGGCTCTTTAAGCGTATTTACGGCCTTGGATGGGAGGGGCAGGGAAGGTTGTAACCTTTGTCCTCTTGGGTTTTTAGGCGCATTGCGAGGGGATTTGAGCGTTTTTTCCTCTGGAGGATTTGGGGAAAATGGGATGGCACGAATGTGTGGGTCACGTACGTATCGATGAATTCGGACGTCTACTTTTTTTGATTGCTAGGCGCTCGTTTTGCTGGGGGTGCATGGGATATTCACCGGCCTCATCGCTCGGTACAGTGGGAACTCGATTTAACTCCGTCGGGTACAATGACGGGGTAGCCTTGTGCCTTTGTCGTCCCTATCAGTCGTCTGTGGATCGCATCTCTTCATGCGCAGGATTAAGGCGATCGGAGGACGACTGACGGTGGCCATGCAGGCGTAAGGTCATCTGGCCATTGTACCTGGTGGGGACACAGTCATGAATAATGAGTTTTAATCAAGGTTTTGCTGTGACTGAGTGTGAGGTCTTTGAATGTGGGCAGTGAGGCTGTGCCCAGCAATTCCCGTTTTGTGGAGTGGTGAGGCACGTGATTCAGCCTGCTGCGACGCCGAGTCTACGGCTTCAATGAGGAATCGCCCAGCGAGTGTTACATCCGACGGAGGGACAACGGACGGGGCTTTCTCTGCTCTTAACTTAAGTTTGGAAGGCAGCTGGAGGAGCGCGCGCTTATGAGGTTCTGCTTCTGTCTGGGGGAAGGGAGGTGGCTGGGGTGGGTGATGTTCCGTGTCTGGATTCGAATGTTGCTCTTGTGATCTGTCCCATGTCATCTGTCGCCGGTCATGGATAGTCCATTGCGGATAAAGATGTCTGGCTGTCTACCTGCCCTTGCCGCAGTGGGAGGTGCCGCGGAGGCCCCTGCCCGAGATCCCGCTGTTGCCATTCGGGCCGCGGGGAAGGACTGCTGCGAGGCTTGCGGACATCGGATGTTGGCAGGTCAGTTGAGAAATGGTGCTTGAGGTAGGAGAATGCAATTATTGCTGATAACCAGGCCCGACTGCGGTAGTGGCAGTGATGTCTGCTTTGGTAGTGGGCGGGATGAGGGAACGCGAGTGAGAACCAGTACCAGGAAACTGAAATGAAGAACAAAAAGGGCTCATCCTCCCTTTGGAGGTTCAGTTTTCGATGGAGCATACATACTGTAGACAGTTTTCGGTATGCCCCATGTGTGTAGGCTCAGCTCAGATGCTGCCCCGATCTCCTTCCTAGAGAGCGTTACCGACAGCCAGTGCCGCACGCTTTATTGGCTCCTCCCACGCGAGGATATTGGCTCTCCCTCACAGGACTCGCAAAACCACTTCGAATTCAAATCTCAGAGTCATCTGACGCCGGTGACAATGCCGAAGATGAGCTAGCAGCTTCCGCAAACGTCTGAACGCACTGTGAGCTGTGAAAAATATGATCAACAAATGTTGTGCAGCTTGCCGATGGTCTCTAGCGGCGCCATTCGCAATGCTTTGCTTGGTGCTCCTTGATAATCCCCTCGGAGTGCTGATACAGAGAGCATCAAGCAAAGCTTCGCAAATGGCGCCGCCAGGGACCTATCGGAAAGTTACACAAATCGTGGATCATATTTTTCATAGCACACAGCGCATCCAGACGGTTGCAGAGCGTTTGCAGACAGACGAACTGTCGGCCATGTCTGTCTACCGTCTTATTATCAACGGCGGTGTTCAATGGAATTCCACGGTGACGGAAGATGTCGGGCTTCCTTCAGCATTCGCTGCAGTTTAGTGGCCGTCGGGAAAGTTTGCTCGAGATGGCAAGAGATCTGTAGCGAAATAGCCCAACGATGGGTTTATCGTTTTCATGTGAGCGGGATGGATCGATATGCTCGATGTCCCTTTCCGAGGCTCAGGGCGTATCTGTCGCTCGTGGTCAGTGAGTAAACGGAACTTGAGCAGAATGACGTACTGTTATGTGATGAAGTGGCAGAGACCTGATGCCAAAAGGTGTCGTCTCTCGGCGAATCTCCCATCTGAGAGCCAGTGGGTAATATGAGGTGGAGTTGGTGCTGTGAGATGGCTGAGGAATGATGGAGCCCTCAGGACAGATAAAGTGGAGAGGGGTACATAAGAAAGTCGCTGCATGCTAATGGGTGGAGTATGGCGAGGCCGGCGGCAACTATATCTACGGATAAACAGTCTCTCCTTACCCCGGTCGACGCGGGATGAGGGCCAGCTGTACATTCACCCAACTGGCAGCTGACGCCGTACTCCGAAGCATGACTTGACTACATCAAACAGCCTTTCTGTTCGTCTTCCCGCCGAACAGTCCAACAAGTAGACGAGATAAAAGCTCCTCCCTTTTATTCCGTCTCTCGTCCCCTCCCTCAAGTCCTCCCAGCATCGCATCCTCCGCGTCCCGAGCTTCTCCCCTCACGACGCCTGCAAGCGCCGCGCCATCTGCCCTATCCTCCCCCGTCCTGCCCCGCTCAAGAGTGGGGGTGTAGTTCTAGACGAAGGCGCGCCCAGCTCCCACCCCAAACCTGACGCCTGCGCGAGTACAACATCCCGACGGCTGTAACAACAACGCATGAGCTCGTTGGGTGTGTGAGATATACGGGAACGGGTTGCAGCAGCGCACTCTCCTCGGGTCTCCCTCAAGACACCACCCCCACGGTTCGCGGCCCCTCGACCCCCAACTTCACACAGCGGAGCGCATTACGTGCCGCGTCCAAGAGGGTGTCGCTCTAGGTCGACGGGCTGAGGAAGACGTATCTGAGTGCGAGACGGGAGATACGTGTCGCTTCAGTTCCTCGTCGGCGTGGTACTCCAACTTGTTCCACGCGAAACAGGCACTCGGACGCTCGCCGACCCCGCTCTTGAGGGAGTAGGCCTCACCATCCACATCTGTTCTACGCTCGCTACGTTCCCACTCAGCATGCCTCGTTCGGCCGACATCACTGCCGCCCCGCGCGAGCGTGAACGCAAGGGCAGCGTTGCGGATCCTATTGATCCGAACCCAACCCCGCTCGCAAGTGCGCAGCCGACTGTGTTCTTCCTCGCGAGAGAAGGCGACGTGGAGAGGGCGTTGATGGGGGAGGAGCATGAAGACGAGAAGAAGCGGCGGAGAGCTGATGGGAATCCTACTGCCGAGGAACGTGTAGAAGGGACGGGACATACGGGCCCGGCTTATGGTGTTGGCTCTGTTCACACCACGCATGCTTTCTCCCAACAGCGCCGTCCCTCCAGGGCGAATACTATTTCCCGCCCGCTCACGCCGCTGCAGCTCGCCAGTCCCGGGCCTGAATCTGTAGTCCCGAGCACGCCCAAGTCCGGCAGTTTCCGGAGCTTGCGGCTGAGTGACGGAGAGGAAGCTGATGCTGCGAGCCAGGCGATCGAGTCAAGCGATGAGGAAGATGTCGCACCACCACACTTCGGATTGCGTGGTAATGCGCCCGAGCTCGTAATGCCGAGTCTGGCCATGCCGACCCGCCGGCCGTTTACCGAACGCGGCCGGTTGATGGGTAGGGTGAAGGTTTGCGTCGTTGGGCCTCCTGGTGCGCCTCTCGTTCTCGCGTTAAAGCCGAGCTAACAGATGCAGGCTCCGGAAAAACTAGCTTCATCCGCGCCCTCGTGCAGTCATGCGAGGACATCGTGCATTTGGACCCGATCTCAACGAGTGGGCCGACTTTCCATGCGTCACCGGCGTCCAAGAAGACTCGGAGGAAGCGCGGGACGGAGACGGCGCAGATCACAGAGATTTATGCCAGCACTAGAGCATATCCTGGCTGGTGGTCGGACCTGGAGGAGAGCAGAATACTGCGGCGGCGTAAGAGTATGGGCGATACGGTTCTGGAACGCAACGTTTGCTTCATTGATACCCCCGGATGCAACTACACTCATTCCACGTCGGATGGTCCGGATCCCGTTGTGCGCTACTTGGAGGAGCTCCTGCATAAGAATGCGTCTATCTCAACAATGCAGGATAGCGAGCTCCTCGGCTTGTTGACTGGTGATGGAGGCGTTCAGGTCGATGTTGTGCTTTACGTTTTCTCTCACAGTATGTGCCCCCTTTGTCTGAAGGTGCAAGGCTGACGTTCCCAGAAATGAGCTGCTTGCAAGACATTGATTACTTCAAGCGCCTATCTGAACTTACCAACGTTATACCCGTCATCGGAAAGGCTGATCTGCTGAGCCCGCAGGCGATGGCCGATCTCAAGACCTCAATACTGAACCAACTTCATACGTATTCTGCGAGACCGTTCCTCTTCGGGAAATCCGCCGAGGACATCATGCAAGTAACAGCAACCACTCTCCCAGCATCGGCGCCATCTCAGTCACCTGCCTCCGAAGCAGTTGCAACATCTCCGCCACCTCCGGAGCATCGTCCAACTTCCACCGAACCTCCATCTTACTCCGACATTCTACCTCCCTTTGCCATTTCCACCCTCCACGGCTCCGACGATCTGGAAATGGACGCCTCCCTCCTCATGTCGTCCACCTACACGCCCCCACTAATGGGCTCCGACCTCTCACATTTCGTAGAATTACTCCTCGATCCCTCAACAATCGCCTGGCTGCGCCATACCGCGGCCCGGAAGTTCCTCACCTGGCGCTCCCGCAAGCCATCATCCCTGGACAGCAGCACGGCAGGTCCCAGGTCAAATCGCCTCGTCACCCGCGGCTCAAGCATGAGCCTCGGATCCCCGACTCTCAACACAGGACACGGGCTCGCATCGCCCATGACCGACTCACCCGCCCTATTCACCTCACACACAATGATGGAGCGCATCTCACCCTTCAATCTCTCCAGCAGCGCACACCTCAGTGACTTCACCCGCGCCAGCCTGCGCGACCACGCCGCGCAGGAGGAACGTCTGGCGCAGATGCAACTCGCGCGGTGGGCGGCTGAAGTCCAGCGCGCGCTGCGCGCCGAGCGCGAACGCTTCGAGATGGTGGCAAAGGGGGAGAGGGCGCGGTGGTTGCTGGAGCGGATTGGCGAGGAGGTCAAGGCGGGGGGGGTGGGGGTTGTTGAGGGGGGGAAGCTGGAGTTGCCGAGGTGGGCGAGTAAGAAGGAGAAGAAAGTGGCTAAGGGGAGGGGGTTTGTTGGTGAGTTACCGGCGTGGGCGAGGAGGAGTGAGGAGAGGAAGAGGGTGTTTGATCCGGCTGATCCGCTTGGGCTGCTGGAGTGGGGGGATGGGGCGAGGAGGGCGGTGGGTGTTGTTGTTAGGGTTTTGGAGGGGGGGGTGGTTGTGGGTGCGGTTTGGTGGGCTGTGGCGCGGATTTTGGGGTGGGATCAGGAGAGGGGGGGGTGGTTGCCTGTGTGGTGGTGAGCTGGGGTTGTCTCTTCTACCTCTACGGGTACATTTTGTGGCCCAAGGTGGAGTGTGGAAGATGGTTGCTGAGCGGGCGTTTTTGGGCAGGTCATCATGAGGGATGGGGACTGGGTGTAGTGTAGTTACTCTCCGATCTGGGGGTACTCTCCAATCCGGTGGGAGTTTTGGGGCTGCTGGTTTGGCGAGATGGTGCGAAATGCATCGTGAGCCTTTAGTCATATCCTTTCCACTTTCCACTTTTCTCTATAACTCTATGAGTATGAGCATCGTATGCTCTTCAACTGAGATATCACCAACCAAGCGTGGGGAATTACTATGTTCCTTGTTCATTCCTTGTCTCTTCCGTACACTCTGATGTGGTTAACCCTTATGGAAGGAGCATTCTTATGTAAGCAGGGACATGATGTAACGCGAGTATGATGGAAGGAGGGAGTAAAGGAGGATACCTGGCATCGTGTATTTAAACCTCGAGAGTCTCCGACTCCCTTCATCTCCTCGTCTTCCAATTCAACTTCACAATTACCATATTGTATGCACGTACCGTGAGCCTGTCAGTACACACACTCAGCTGCGCCTCTGAGCTTCTTGACACCATGTCATCAAAAGCTCTTGCATCCATCGCCGCAACATCAACCAGTCTATGCATCAAAGAGCGGACGCTCCCGTTCCCGTCCGCATTCGTCAAGTCTTCGGAGCAGTACCTATGTTAGACAACGTTTTGATATCCTCGGAACCCTGGATACCGCCAAGTGGCAGATGAAAGGAATCTCATCTCCCCTACAAAAAAATCTCCGAAGTCGAACTCCCTGTGGGGCGTCCCGGGGAACAACAAGTTAACGTACCTCGAGTAGCAATTCAGCGGCCTCGGGCAACCACCCTACGCATATTCTTCCCGCCGCTAACGCGGCCGTTGCAGGCCCGAGATCCGGGATAGGGGGAGGGTAAGATTGCGGATTTGCGCGTCCTGATTTACGAGGCCTGCTGGGTGTTGGCCGCGGAAATTTGCTAGAGAAGGGCGAGCTTCCGATGCGGGATGGGAATGCGTTTTCGGTGGTCTTTGAGGTCCTGGGAACCTTTCGAGGACGGGACCTCGGGATTGCGCCGGGATGCAAATTGTGATGACGTGCGCTTATATGGCGTGGCCGTAGCGGCGATGGATCGTGCGCATCTAGAATTCTAGACTGCTAGGTTGGTGCTTGATGCCCTCCCTCACCCATCCCAATCACGCAACTTACGCTCTCTGGTTGACGCAGACACACAGACACACAGACGCAGCACTTGCGGTTAGAGTATCATATGGAAGCTTGCTCAATTTGCAATTATGTACAATGCTAACGCCCGCAAAGCTTTTTTCCACCACCCCGATATCATGCCCGATGCCGTCGTCGCCGCGCCGAGGCAGGACGTGCGACTGATGGCGCTGATTCACTCTCCCCGCCCTCGTCGGGCACTCTGTCCTCCAGCGTGCCCGCGGCAATGGTAAGGCGTCCGTCTGGCTCCGGCGCCGTGCTATTACCCTGCGCGCCATCGGTGGCTTCAACCGCGGTGTCTGAAACGAAGTTCCCGCGGCCGCCGAGCAGCGACCAGCGACTATCCGCGATCTGATGTATGGGGGTAGTAGCATGGCTGCCATCGCAATACAGCACCCACCCATCCAGATTCTTAAGCTTAATAACCGTTTGAAAGTTCCGCATCTGCAGCTTGCGACTATCCTTGTCCGCGCACCAGCGCTTCCTTGTCGTGTCCGGCAGTGTCTGGGGCTTGTTGACCGGGTACTCGATGTGGAAGACGGGTTTGTTGTCCTTGGCCGTGAAGCTCTCGTATATGCCGCACTCGTTGTTTTTGACGCATTCTTCGTTGACGGCGAAGTGCACGAGGTGCTTGACGTCCGGGAGGATTTCGAGGCCATTTTTGAGACCGAGGGCCAGGTTGTAGTTGGCGGCGGTTTTGGAGAGGAATTGGACGAAGTTGATGGAGTCGCGCTTTGTTAGGCCAACGCCGCCGCCTGCTGCGCCGTAGCCATCTAGCCTGGTCAGCTTGTGCCGAAGACAGCCATATGCCCAAACCACAACTCACCGATATTATCCGGATCCACAGCATCACACCCCTTCTCTCTCGCCAACTTAATCCGATTCTCAATTATCCGCCTCACGCTCCTACTCGGCAAGCGCAGCCACTTCTCATTCGGCCACTGCGCCAGCCTATTCCCCTTATCCACCGTCGCAAACTCCTTCGAATCAGGTCTATTCGGTTCATACGTCCCGCCGCTGAAATAACACACCACTGTCTTGTTCAGCCGCTTCATGGTCTCGATGGTGCGCTTCTCTGTTCTGAAGAGGTCGACGTCGTAGATGTCGGCTTCGGGGACCATGCGTGTGGCGTCGGGCTTTAGGTCCGGCACGCCGGAGAGGATGATTTGGAAGGTGGGCCCGATGCGGGGGTTGCGGATTTTGGGGTTCCAGGGGCCGTGGGTTGAGGCTGCGGTTGCCGTGCTGCGGGCGCTGGTGCGCGTGGGCCGGAAACCGCTGGCGGTGGAGCGGGAGGTGGTGCTGCTTTTTGGGGGGGTGGAGGCGGAGCGGCTGGTGCTGCTTGTGCTCTGAATTGTGCTGAGGGTGGTGGGAACGGTGCTGAGCGTAGCTTGCGTCGTCTCACTGGTAGTCGAGCTAGTTGCCGTGGGGCGAGGCGCGGTAGGGCGTGGTGTAGTAGGACGAGGCGTGGAAGACGCACTCGATGCCGATTGTACCACGGAGCTCGAGAACCCGGATGATGTTGAGGCCGAAGACGTACTGCTCGCGGTCCGCGTACTAGTAGCCAAACTGCTGATTGGGAACAGCGTGATCAGCGTCTCTACACCCGCATTCATGTCCCAAACTTCCCCCGCCGTTGCCGAAGTCGTAGACGTAGATGCCGAGCTAGCCGGGGAAGGCGCCGAACTAGCCGGGGAAGACGCCGAACTGACGGAAGCCGATGTTGAGTTGACCGCTGGCACACCCGTCCCGCCGCTCGCCGACAATGACACCGAAGCCGTGCTTGGAAGCCCCGTCGCGGCATCGTCCCAAGTCCAGGATGTTGATATCGAGCCGGTGCTTGAGGTGGAAGCGGAACTGGTCCGCGCTGTGGATGCAATATTGGGGCGGGGGATGGACGCCGCGGTAGTTCGTATTGTTGAGGTGGAGCTGATACGAGAAGTAGACAAGCTAGAACTAGTCTGCGTTGTGGACGGCGTGCTGGTGCGCGGGTTGGGAGGCTGGGTAGTCTGCGCCGTTGTAGACTGGCCGCTTGGTGCCGTTGGAGACGCGTCCCAGGCCCAGGAAGGCGATGTCTCACTGGTGGGTGAAGTGGACGCCGGACTAGTCCGCGCTGTGGAAGTTTGACTGCCTCTCGTTACTGTTTCGCTCGCAACGCCCGTACCCCAGGTTGCTCCGTCGACTGTTTCTGCTGCACTTGAAATCGTGAGCTCTTCTGCTGTCGTAGTTGTTGGCACCTCAGTACTCGGTGGCACCTCTGCTTTCGTGGTCGTCGGCACTACTGCACTCGTCGTCGTCCGCGCACTGCTCATCGTTCGCTCACTCGTAGTCGTCCGCACACTACTCGTCGTCCGCGAACTACTACTCGGCCTCGGCGCCTGCCCATTCGGCCCCGCACTCTTGGGTCCCGGCCCTTGACTCTTCGGTCCCTGTCCCGCACTCTTCGGTCCCGCACTCTTCGGTCCCGGTCCCTGCCCCTTCGGCTGCCCCGTACTCTTAGCCCCCTGACTCTTCCCCCCGGTCGTCACCCCACAAATCGTACTCCCACACACCGGCCGACTCGTCTCCGTCCGCGGACTCCAATCCACACTCACCGTACTCCACGCATACGGGGCCCCACGGCTGGTCGTCCGTGGCGCGGCTTGCGTCGGTGCCTGTGTCGGTGCCGCTTGTGTATGCTCAGGCTCTGGCGCTGGGAGTGTGCTTTCCGTTGCCTGTGTTTCTATTCCCGCGTCCCGCGGTGAGGAGGAGGGGAGGGTGGGTGGGAGTGTGCTATCCGTCCCGTGAGCTGTGGGTGCGTCTGCGCCCGGTGCGGCGCCGTTGTCCTGGATAGTCCATGTCTCGGGGTTACTCCCGCCCGGGCCGGTAACCGGTATCTCAGGCGGCGCGCTCGGCTCCGGCTCGCCACTGGGCGCCTCCGCGGTCCAGGCCTGGGGCGTTGGGGCTGCAGGTCTAGGCGTAGCCGGCCTAGGCGTAGCCGGTCTTGGTGTAGCAGGTCGCGGTGCATTACCCTTCGGAATCTGCGACAGCCCGGGAATGCTCGGGAGCTGCGGTAACTGGCCACCGAAGAACCCGCCAAGATTGCCTAGGGAGCCTGGGTTGAAGTTGCCGAATTGGGCGGTGGCGAGGAGAGCGAGCGGGGCGGTGGTTAGGAGAGGTGGGCGCATTGTGTATTTGTTTTATGGTGTGGGCCGCGCTGGGCTGGTGGGATTATAATGGCTGGTGGGGCATGGCGTGGTGTGCTGGTCTTCGTGGAGGGGAGGTGAGACCGCGCGTGGTATATATTGCTCTGCCCGATGGCGATGACGATGCGCAATGTTCAGATCCACGCCTCGCTAAAAGAGCGGAAAGGCCAACGAGCCAGCAAGACCAAAAAGGAGCGACAGCTGTAGAAAAGAGGAAACGGGAAAGAAAACGCCGCACATGAGCAGTGCGGGAAACACCGCCCTGCCCTCCAATATACATCTTTTCCACACCTCGTGGCCCGCGCAGAAACGGGCCCGTCCCTGCCAGCCTGCCAGCACCCGCTCGCCCCTCGGCCCTACCGGGGGGCTATAACGCTGTATGACAAGAATAACACGACCCGCCCGCCGTCACGACTCCTATATGCAAGCAATATACGCCGCCGGCACCGCGCACATGTCCGCGCGCAGCAGGCCCGTTCCCCACCTTCGACCAACCGCCCGCAGCGATGAGAGACCAGGAAACCCCGGCGGCGAAGGCCCGTTGCGCAACACCGTTTCATAAGAATGATGGCACCTGGCACGCAACCGTGGCTGCAACCGTGATATAACGGACGGGACAAGCAACACCCTTCCCTTCCCCGCTCCCCACAGCGCCAAGGCTGGGGAACGGGATCGCAGCGGGCGGCGCAGCGGCGACAAGGCTGGACCGAAGCGGGGCGGGAGAGTTCACATTCCCTCGCCTTAACAGGTGCGCATTTCACACCAACCCCGACTCCTCGCCTCGTAGCACAGATGATCACGGCTTAACAAATCGCAAACAAACGCTCCCCCCTTCCCCGTGCGGCCCGTGCTAACTTGCTCTTCATGTACATATACACCACCGCCAGCCACCTTCCGCACACAGGTACCCAATCTCACCCCCAGCACTTCACCTTGTGGACAGCGCCGCGCGGGGCTCCCCTCAGCCGGCCTCCGACCGCGCCGGCGCTGGCGGGTGCGCACGTTAGCAATCTATACCGCCGTTTTGCCCGCTGGGCAGGGTTGGCGGAGAGAGGAGGGGAGAGCGAAGAAAGGGGAGGGCCAAGGAAGAAAGGGAAGGAGGAAGGAACCAGGGCAAAAAGCGACAGGGGAGGATGTCGAGATTTTAAAGTACGACTAACCCCATGGGTATATTTGCCCTACTATAGCCAACCCATTTTCCCCTCTCCACGACGGCGCTGCGCCGAGGAGGAGGGGTCATGAGGTTTAGCACGCGGGGAGGATGCGTCTAGAAGGTGTTTGCGGCTGGGATGATGGTGGGGTCGAACGGGATCCGCAGGGCGGGGGACGGGGGAGGGGGGGGAAGCAACGCCGCGTGAACGTTTGATGTAAATATCGTTTGGCGACGAGGAGTTTGCCTGCTGGTGGGGTTGGTGTTTGTTTTGTGCTGCTGACCTAGCGGTGATGCGATTGAGCATCACATCGGACGTTATATCCCACAACGGGTAACCTAAGTGCTGTGATTGAGACGCCCTGCGCCATGGGCACTGCGCGGAGTCGCAGTTTGCCCGACCCAGTCAGCGGGCAATGGCGCCTCATCTACCGGAGGGCAGGCAACTAACCGAGCAGGCCGGGCAAACAGGGGACAGGGATCGCGCGTAGGGCAATATTCTTATATTCCCCATGCGCTAGGCAATATAAGTCCCACCCAACACGGAGGATGAAAACCGGTACCGTGAATGCCTCGCGTAGAATTGCCAGATATTGCCCAAGCCGCCGTTACATAACGCGATCAAGTAACGAAGATCTGGGCTCTCTGTCTGGGCTCTTGTCTAGCTTCAGGGCTGGGGTGGGAAATATGTGGTGAGGGATGGTGACGCCACAAGGGCTGCGAGGAACGTGTGGCGGGATATTAAGCCGTGCCGGGAAGGGCAGCGCTTGCGTTTACGCGGCGGACGTTGCGGAGAAATGGCAATGCGAGCCGTCGTTATTCCCAAAGTCCTTAGGCTTGGGGCCTTGGTTGGCGGAGGGTCGAAATGGGCGGGCCGGAGGCCTCCAGAGTGCCATTCTCGGCATGCCGGCGGAGGAACGGAGCGGGTGTAGTGTGTTTGAGTGCGGACATCTTTTATAGTTTTAATGTTCCCCCGCCTGACATCGAGTTGTAGCCCAGATGCTTCAATTTAATCCCCGGACCAAAAGAAGATCGATGGGCACGAGCGCATCTCCCCTTCCGCCACTTTAGCTTTTGGAAAGGCTGGCGCTTGCTCGATGTGGATGAGCTCGGGGATGGGATCGACGAGCTGATTCTGCTTTACTGCGAATGCGCGTGTGGCGACTGTGCGTGTAGCGCGCTACATCCAGCATCGAACAAGAGACCACACCGGTGTGTCAGTGAGTATGTCCATTGGCAACGGTGATGCAATCTGGGAGAGCGGGTCACACCTCTGTCTCTGGCTCCGACTAGTCAAGCTCCAGCTCATCGGCTCACTACGATCAACGACCTCATCCGGGTTGACCTTATCAAAAACGATAATGCTAATACTTGGAGTCGAAGCATCTTGTGTTTTGAGGAAGAAAATGGAAGTTGGAAGAGAACCATCCGAGTGAGAGCGCTGGGTGATTGCCAAGGCGCTCCCCGAGAGCGACTTCCACCCAGAGACGGCTGGTCTCTTCCTGAGGGGTGATAGCAATAGCAAGGGTTATAGCAGCAAATGACGTATCGCGAAAGCTCCTGCCGGCTCACAATGGTTGGAGGCTGTGTTACAGGGATCGTTCTTCCCCGCATGGGCGAGGCTGAGATCGGACGATATCCGAAAAGGGTAAGGCGCCTTCTCACCTTGCGCTCCCGCATTATCACGTCCTCTCTCCAAGGCAGAGCCCGATGCTCTGATATGCCACAAGGCATCCAAGTTATTAGAATAGAGCGGAGACGGAGTTGACAAGTCGAACAACGATGTGATGACTTGGTACTCATTCGTCTAACCACAGGGAGCAAAAATCACCACCGCCACCATCACAGTACACACGACCACATTCGTAGATATCGATCGAGAGAATATGCCCGCATGGTATACCCGTGCAGTATACTGGCCACGGGCTTAGGTACATTAAGGGCTCATAGGGGCAACCTCAGGCCCCGAGGCGGTAGAGGACGCTGTCAATGGGGAGTGATGGGTTCAAGGGCTGGGCGGAAAGATGATAGCCATCCATCGTCTATGGATACCTCACCGAAAATAGTGTCATCACCAACATCAAGCTAGTATTTCGTCAAGCTACCTAATAGCTTGCAATCTATTGAGGTCGAGCAAACTAGCTAGTTCTAACTAGTGGGACCTCGAGAAATTCAATTGCTATTGTACAGCCGTTACTTCAAGATTCACACAGGAGCGTGTGGCCATTGCGGCCCCGTCGGCACGAGAATCATGAACGAAGGGTTGTCAGGGTCTGTGAAATAGTTGTGTAGCAAGTGGATCATTATACTCTTTTCCATGAGGTATAGCTTGGGGGCTCCTTCGGCCGGCGAAGACATCCGAAGGCGTGTTACTGCTCCACCGCACGGACGCGGTAACGCTTGTCGGTTGGTGGCTCCACCATTCCATCCACTTATATTGTTTTGCGGACCCGGTCGAAGGGATCGATGTAACGAGAGCCCCGCAAGCCGCTCAAGGGCATATTCAGGCAGAGGACGCTGTGTTTGCGTTTCGTCTTTGTTGTTTTTGAAAAGGCGAACGAGGAGCTGAGCCTGGGAAAAGGCCTCGTAGAGGCGCCACGACAGTGAGAATGGGGGGCATGTCGGGGGATGAGATAAAAGGATCATGCCCAACTGCCCCAGGGCTCTTCGTCGTCGCGGCGTATGTAGCCGGTGACTGTACGCCAACGGGGTCTTCCGGGATAACGGGCTCATCCAGTTTATCCAGAACATTGAGTTGTTCAAGGACGGGGACGTCAAGAACATCGACTTCTTTAAGAATGGCGACGTCAGCAACATCGAGTTCTTTGAGAAAGGAGATGTCAGAAACGACGGAGTCGTCAGGAACGGAGACTTCAGGAACGGAGACTTTAGGAACGGCGGAGTCCTCGACGGAGACGTTAGGAATACCGGAGTCCTCAAGAGCGGAGACGTTAGGAATACCGGGGTCCTCAGGAACAGAGACGTTAGGAATACCGGAATCGTTGACGACGCGCTTGTCCTTGACGATGGCTCATCCTTAACGATGCACTCGTCCGTTATGTTGGGAAGCTTGACGCGAATCTTTGTCGTTTCCGTTGCAAAGTCCTCCAGGATCCCGACTATCTGCCCATCACAGAACTCAGCGGCCGGCAATGTCGACAGGTGCAGCTTTCTCAACTGCCATGATGTATAAAAGCAGAGAAGTGGGACGCAATGGCTGGGGCGCTCAGCGTTTCGATCCGAACATGCTCGACGATTTGGGCGGTCTCAACATCCTCGAAGGCTTCGGTGGTCTCAGCAGCGCAACGCTCAGGAACTGGCGTAAGCGCATATATACTTGGAGGATATAGCGCGAACGTATATACTACGAGTATGCAGCCTATCGCGGACTTCACGAGTCGGTGTGCTGTACAATGCTTAGCGCATTGTTGATCAGTAGTCGGAGAGAGACATACCACATACAATGGGAGCAGAGACATGACACGTACAGAAGGTCACGGTGCAAGCGAGAGATTTGTGAAGAGATGAGGAGAGGAAGGGTTTGCGAGGCGCCCCAGACGAAATATATAAGGGGGCAATCTCCCCGGATGCTCCTTCCTTCTGCCATGACCACGTCATCTCTGCCTGCCTCCGTTGTGTGTACATTACATCATTCGCGCCTTCCTGTGGCCTTGTACCCTTCTCAAGAGTCATATGCTCCTTCCAACTGTAATTATGATGCCTTAGAGTCATACCAACGTACATGCCTTTATGCCTTGTTGCCTCAAGTATCCATACCACCAAACCATCGTTGGCGTAGAATCCGTCTCCGAAACGCTGATGTTTGCGGACTGGGCGTCGGCGGGTATTCTTCACTACCGAATCGACAGAGGCAGTATCGAAGCAGTCCAGTAAATGCTCGTGCATTACATATACAAGCGTAGTGTGGTTCAGAGGGGCACCCTCCGGCTCCAGCGCGGTGGAGGACGCTATCACTCGGGAGTAACAGGTCCCTCGGAGTTAGCCCAGTTCATGCGATACACGCAGAAAAAGTGCATGAAAGGTGCAAAACGAACAGTTCATTTGGATTACAGTAAAGCCGTTGAGGATGGGGTAGAGGAGAGAATTCTCAAATGCCCAATCTACGTACAATGTATCCTCCCTCATGTTTTCCTTTCTCAACCGCCTCCCGGTATGAGCAAATCACTGCCTCGGGAATCACGCATCCTTCTGTCCTCCATGTGAGCATCACCAGTATGCCCAACACCCGTCCCGGATGCCGCTACTCGTGTGCCCCGGCCCATCGTCAGCAGCTGTATTCATCTGCCTAGCTACGTTTAAAGAGATTGCCGAGCCTCTTCCTAGGAATCAACTTCTTAACAGCGGAGGTTAAGCGTGACATCCGTGAGCGACCCCCCGCATCTTTCTGGTTGAGATTTTTGAGCGAGGCAGCCTCAAGGGATTGTGGAGAAGGAGGATCCACCGGCTCTGGTAAACTAAGTGACGAGGCATCTTGAAGAACTGATGGGACAGCTGGCGCTGCATCACTAGTATCTAAACTCAGGTCTGGCTCAGGCGCCGCGGGGATGTAAAACAAAACGGCGCCGTCGCTGGTCCTAACCATACAGACGCCTTCCAAGGGGTCAGCGGTGGTCGGTGTCCAAGCCGCAGCAAGCACTTTTGTCTCTGATTCCTCAGATGCCTCCGACTGAGTTTCCTCAAAAACTTTTACCTCCGACGTGTCAATTCCGGCAGGCGGAATTTGAGGCATCGCCGGGGACGTCTCCACCGTAAGCACGGGGGACTCCACGGGAGACGAAGCATTCACGGCGTCGGCAATGTTCCCAGGGTTTTTTTGGGCAGTGGAGGGTGAGTCGGCTTCTGCGTCCTCAGCGGAGTCGGTTTCTGCGTCCTCAGCGGAGTCGGCTTCTGCGTCCTCAGCGGAGACGGCTTCTGCATCCTCAGCGGCAACGGCGGGCATCTGGGTTTCAACGTCGTTGGGGATGCTGTCCGTCTTGATGATAACGTCCAAAACAACAGGCCGATCCAGGGCAACGCGTTCTTCCTCAAAGATAGGGACTGTCTGCACACCGCAGACTTCCGCAACCGGCACTACGTCAGGAGGCACAGCTTTTTCAACCATCGCAGACTGAGCTACAACTCAGGCCCATGACCGGGCAGGGGACCGGGTCGGAATTTCCAGAGGCAAGACCGTCGCCTCGGTGGTGATGCCAGGGAGCGCCGGCGACTCATCCCAAATTTTTACCTCCGTGCGCAAAGAGGAGGGGGCATGATTTCCCAGGCGGCCAGACTTGACCATGTAGCGGTCATGCTCGTCCCACTTCTGAATGTACTCGCGAACCTCCGCCCACGTAGGAATGTGGTCAGACTGCCAATACCGCTCGTAGTAAATATGCCCCTCTGGATTGCACTCGTACATGAGGTTGACGGGCTTGGGCTCAGCGGCGGTCTCGGGCTTGGGCTTGACAGCGGCTTCAGCTTCCACGTCGGTGTTAGGCTCGAGGCTAACCGGAGTATCTTGCTCCATATCGGTGTCAGGCGCGAGATCAACCGGAGCATCTTGATCGATGGGTTTAGGCTGCACCACAAGCCATGCCCAAGATCCCGAGGGGGATGGAACCGGAATATCAGAAGCGATTACCACGGTCGTGGTGTTGCTACCTGGAAGCGTAGGCCATTCATCTTCGGACACGGATTCGTTTTGCTCCTCACACTCGATTTGAGGGTCTGCCTCGGTCTCGTCCTGATCCTGGCCCACGGCGTGAGGCTCAAATTCAGACCCGTCTTGGTTCTCGCGCTCGCAATCATCCTCACTGTCGGCTTCCGATTCATGCTCAGGCTCGTCCTGATCTTTGCAGGCGGCTTCAGCCTCGGACCGCCCTGGGCGTGAGGCTCAAACTCAGTGCCGCCCTGACTATCGCGCTCGCAATTCTCCTCACTGCCAGCTTCCGATTCATGCTCAGGCTCGTCTTGATCTTCGCAGGCGGCTTCAGTCTCGGACCCGCGCTCGCAGTCATCTTTGAAGTTGGTTTCGGCTTTGTACTCAGCCTCGCCTTGAGTTTCGCACTCAGCCACAGGATCGGACTCGGTCGCGTAGTGATATTCACACTCAAGTTCGGTGGCGCACTCGGTTTTGCAGTCATCCTCGCAAAAGGCTTCAGCTTCGTACTGAGCCTCGTCTTGAGTCTCGCACTCAACCACATCATCGGACCCGGCCACGTAGTTATCTTCGCACTCAGCTTTGGCGTCGTACTCGGCTTCGTAGTCGTCCTCGCAAAAGGCTTCAGCTTCGCACTCAGGCTGGTACTCATCATGGAAGTCCGCTTCGAGCTCGTCCTGGGGCTCGTAGGCATCGTTGCATTTGGCATCGAAGTCGGAGACATGTTCGTGCTCTTGATGATGAAACGCGTCGTACTGGGAGTGGGACTCAAGGCCAGTATCGTAGAGCGCAGAGTGGTCATCTTCATAGAAGGCAGCCGGCTCCGGCAGCACAGTCCTCCGGCTTGAGCTCAGTGCGGCGGGGCGAAGGGATCCCCGTGCACCCATCAGTGTGCACATTTTTCCGAGCCTTCTCGCCCTCAGTATAGCGGTGCCAGATCTCCTTCGCCATGATCGTGGGCTTCGCGAGGTATCTCATGACCACCCACTGACCCTCATTCTCATCGTAGAAGTCATGGTAGTGGTATTCGTCTTCGTAGTGAGCGCCGTCGGCAGAGGGAGGGGCATCGTCGGTGTACTCGCCTGACTGGGGCCGGTCGTCATGGGAGTCGGCTTCGGCTTTAGAGGCCCAAGCCATGCGGCTTTCTGGCCGAGGAGCGTGGTCTTCAGGCTCAGTCCAATGTTAATCTTCGTACGTGCAATCGTCGAAGTCTTCGCCTTCCGCGTCATTCCACGCCATGCGGCTCTCCGGCCGGGCAAAAGGAGCATTGGCGGGCGCGTAATTTTCATCTTCGGAGTGTTCCTCCGCAAGGTCTTCCTCAACCATGTCCGCCCAGAACATGTGGCCCTCAGGCTGGGAGACCTCATGGCAGAGGGACTCGGTCGGCTCAGGCTCACCATCGGTAGCCACCTTGTCAAACTCAGCCGACGTAGAAGCAAGAGAAGCGGTCTGAGATGCGCGCTTCTCTGCTTCGAGTCTCTCCTCCATGAGGTCATCCTCTTTGTCCATGGCGGCCCAGAAGACACGCTCTGGAAGAATATTAGTCAAGGTCAGATGGAACGCGTGATACGCGTGCGCTGTCGCGTTGTTTGTGGTGTGGATTCCCAAAAGTTGTGTTCCAAGTTTGCCCAGTGGGCTTGTTGTGACTATGTGAGTACTGTTATGGCTGCGAGCGAGACTGGGAGCGTAGAGGGCATGATGTGCCGCTCGTTGCTCGCAGTCCCTTGTGAGTGTTCTTCCAATGTGAAGCGATGTAGTAAGAAACCGTGCGACATCTGGTACTTGCCTGCGTGGATGGGCATATCCCGCTGCATGTAGCGGTTCCAATCAAAAGACATTTTGATAAAGGGGCAGGTGGTGCTTTGAAAGTGTGGAGAAAGGAGAATGAGGAGTTGGAGGACTTGATGGAGATGATGATGCGGTGCGAAGAAGATTTTTTGCTGTGGAAAATTGCTTGAGAGCTGGCAAAAGATTTCTTCGCAGTGTGTGGTAGGAAGAAGAAAAAGAGATGGAGAGAAGCTCGCCCACCGATACTTAAACTCCCCACAGGAAAGCACAGGCCACCTGGTGGTGCTAAGCATCGTCGTGTTTGCTACCGCAAAAGTGAATACTGCAAGGCTAGCGCTAGCGGAACATTCTTCTATTGGCTGTCGGAGGCCGGGCGCCTTCCATTCACAGCAGTGAGCTTCCAAGAGCCTCACGCGGCGATTCTGCCGCACTGGCCACCTGCGACTCCGCGGCGGAGCCATCCGGCCCGTTGATGTGGTGTTGTCTGATGTCCTGGGGCTGGTATCGTGTGTGGAGTATATGGGACGGGAGGAAAGCTCCTCAAAATTCTGCGAGTGCTAGCTAAACTGCATGTCTGATATCGCCAACCCAATACTTACTGAGCTTGAACCATAACCTGAACTTGCTGATGTATATCCTAAATGCGCTCGTACTGTGCCATTGCGCCACCATCTCCACTCTAGGTCAAGCTGATGCAAGTATCTCCTGCCATATACCAAAGCTGTATGTCGGGTGTATATATAGAAGCCGATATCACGCAGTGTCTAATACTCAGTATATATATTGGCCGTTGATTTCCTCACACTAGCGCAGCAGAGCTTATGGTTATCGTCAACATTCATATTCCCACCTCCAAGCCTTCGTGAATAAACTAGGTGCCTCCAAAAGTGGTCCGTGAACATAATTGCTTGGACGTGGTTGTGGTGCGGGAAGGTTTGATGTCATCCCAAGTGTCAAAGGTTGTCGTGGTTCGGTTAAACTTTTCAGCCGAAATGCTTGCTACTTTGGGAACGCGGGAAGCCTCAGGCGACAAGGCTAAAATTCATTGTGTGGGGCCGGTAAGCCACCCGACAAGGGCCCAGGCAATCGTGGCGGGTAAGATTCCGAAGCTGTACGGTATGGAGTAGGCTGTCAAAAGCAGATCTCGAAGGTTAGGGGTTGTGAGGCGAGAGTGAGATCTGAGATCTCAGATCTCGGGTGCTATTTTTGGGAGGTATAGCGTTCATGAACATATGCTCACGTCATTACTATCAAAGTCTAACCAACTTCAATTCTCCATGTATAGACACGATATTCGAGTCAAAGCCCACAGTCCACAAATGCAACAACCTCCAAACGCCCAACAATGCCTCAAACAACCAAATCAAACCTCCATCTTCTCACTGACCACCAATTCCTTCTCCTGCCTCTCCGCGCGCTCCTCCATCTTCCGCTTCTTCTTCTCCAACTTTTCCTTATCCGCCTGCATGCTCGAAATCAACACACTCTTCTTCCGGATAACATGCCCATACTTGTAAAACACAAACGGAATCGGCACAAGCGCCAACTCCAACAACCCCACCAACGTCCCTGCCCAATTCGGCCCCAGCGTCTCATACATCTTCGGCCCAGCCAGCGGGAGCGTCCCCCCCAACACACTCCGGAACACCGAATTCCCCGCCAGCGCACTCGCCGCATAAATCCCATAACTATGCACCAAGTAATTACTCGCATATATAAACACCGCGCAATTCCCCGCCCCAAACGGGATACCAGCGATAATCGGCACAATCCAGTGCACGTTCGGCGTGCACGTCCACGCGAATATGATCTGCCCAACGGGGATGCAGATGGCGGCGATGCACACGATGCTGACCATGGCTTCGGGCGGGATCTTGCCCGTTACTGGGTCCGGCTTGTGCGCGGCGATCATGCGCCGGATGAGCGGCTCGCAGACGATGGCGACGAGACTGCCGATTCCGATGCCGGTGTAGGAGAGGCCGGTCATGCCGGGGGACCAGTGGCGGAGGCCGGAGAAGACGATTGGGTAGGCGACGAAGCCGAGGTAGAGGATGGCGTAGACGACGGCGATGTAGATGTTCCAGAAGATACTGTGGCGGTTAGCAGGGAAGTGCTTGGGTTAGGAGCGACGCACCAGATTGGCTCGGTGCAGGCCATGATGAATGGTCGGCTGAGGTTCATCTTCAGCAGCGGCCATAGCTTCTTCTTCTCGTCGTAGCGGGACCACCAACGCGGGTCGCCCGTCTCCTTGCGGCGCTTCGCGGCGCGCTGGCGCAGGATTGCGGGCGCGTATGTCTCTTTCATTAGGCACATCATAATGAAGACGACCCCGGCGCAGATCATGACGACCCAGTTGGTCCAACGCCAGCCCATATACTGAAACACAAAGCCACCAACAAGGGGACCGACGACGGGCTGACAATTAGTTGTTTTCCTAGGGAATAGAGTTTGGGACTCACTCCATTCATCGGACCCAAGCTCCAGATAGAAAAGGCCAGGGCGCGGTGCTCCTCCGGGACGATGTCGCTAACGGTGCCAGGCGCATTACTGATCATGGCACTCCCGGCGAGCGCACCGAAGAAACGAACTATCAGGATGGTCGAGAGGCTCTTTGCAAGGCCACACGGCAGGATCAAGATGCAAAAGCTGAACATTGCTCCTAGGTATATCGGACGCCGGCCGTACATTTCGCTAAGCGGAGCCAGTATGACGGAGCCGACGGCCATGCCAATGAGGTATGTGGTTATTCCCAGCACAGCGACCGTTTGAGACTTGATGTTAAACTCCACCTTAAGGCCGGGGATGCCTGACGTATAGGAAGTGGAGTAGAGAACTCTGCGCCCAATCAGCACCATTCCATTTACCGTGCATCGTACAGAACTCACGCAGTTAAGGCACCGAACGACACGAAGAAGATACAGCAACCGCGGTACCACAGTGGATAGTTTTTCGGATCCCCAGGATCATCGTCGCCAAAGTCTACCTCGAAGCCCGGGTCCCGGGTGTATGTAGTTGTCACGACGGCCATGCCCGCAGTGTTTTTCCTCGACAATGCGGCTGTCGGCACTCGTGATAGATCCCGTTCCACATTTTCATATTCTTCGGCGTGTACTGAGACGCCATCTTCACTTGATGAATGTGCGTAGCTGTTTGGCGAGTCCTTACGCTTCTCAGTGTGAGATGGTACGGTGGGCGACCCAGCAGACTCTCGGTGCGATTCGTGCGAGATGCGCACCTCCTTGGTGTCGCCCATCCCCATGGTCTCCGCTTAGGTCTGAAATGAGATCCCAAAATGACTCTGATGGATCCAGTTAAAAGCGGGGAAGTGGGGAGGCGGGGGACGACGCTCCAGTTGATGGGGGTATAGATATTTGGCGATCCTTACGTCAAGACGGCTTCACGCTATGCAGGGGAGAGGCGATCAAGAAACCCAAATTCACAGAGTCAAAGAGGAAAAAAAGAGATAAAGGGCAAAGAAGCACCTTCTTCTACCCATCGGAAATAGCATTCTTAAGGCCACGGGCGGATTCAACCCGCGCGTGGCGAGCGGGGCACCAACGACGCCGCATGACGAGGGCATGGACTTGGGCCGAGCATAGAAGCTTGCGCAAGAGAAGCGGAGAAGCGCGATGTCCGTTAGCCATGGTGCCATGCAGCTATGCAAGCCACGCCACGAGCAGCTCGCCGGATTATCCACCCGCCTGCCGACGGAAAGAACGGCGTGCCTGCCGAGCCGTCTGAACCGACGGCGTGGGGACATGGTCGATACCAGCTGGATAAGGATGCGCATGCCATCGGCTATGAAGTTCGGATATGGGATTCTCTGCAGTTCATGTTAACTTGATGTCTCTACGATTGAGTTGAACCTTTCATCTCAACAGCCGACTTACTGATTGTTGAGGAGGCTAACCATCGCCGCACGCCACCAGTGCCCAGCTAGCAGAATCATGGTAATCCAATAACAGCATAGAGAGGAGGAATGATAAATGAGCGAGCGGCCGGGTGTTCGGCATGGGATGAAAGAAGAGTTCGTCGTTTAGACATGGGATCGAAGTACCGCGCACCGTGCCCACCAATCATCTCACAGCGTGTCACTGTGGCGGGGGCGGAATTATCCCGAGGTCACCACCAAGCATTTGGACTTCACGCCGTCTTCTTCCTCGCCTCATCGTCTTCTTCTCCGCGTCTCCACTTCGTCTTCTCCGCGTATCCACTTCTTCTCCAGTGGTTCCAATTCTGGAATTTGTCGGCTATCATCGGCTCAATATTGAAAGCACCCAGGAATCCAGCATTGACTCGAATTGACTTGAATTGTTCTTGAATCGTTTTTGCTATCTTCACTCTCGACTATTTCTTATCTCTCCCCATCCAACATCCAACTCTCACGACCATATGAATGGCCTCAATGATGATGATACACAAGCTGCAGCAAGCCCAAAAAACACTCGCGCGCGCGCAAAATCCCGTTCCCAAACACTCTGAAGAAAAACATAACCATCACACCAAATTTTCCTCACCCATCTAGTGCTTGAACTGATCCTCAGTCACACCCTTGCCCATAGCCGCCGTACTGCTCACACCGCCCGATACCATCTTCAACATGTTGTCGACATAGTTAGCACCGCTCCACTTCTGGTGCGTCACAACCTCGACCCCGTTATCCATCTCCGGCTCCTGGATCAACTCGCAGTAGGCCCGCATGCCCGTCTTCGCGTACGCCTTGGTGAAGGTGTCGGCAATCAGGGCCGTCTGGTGCAGGCCCGCCAGCGTGATGAACTGCCAGCAGTAGCCCAGCTTCGCCAGGCGCTGGATGTACGTCTCCTGCTCGTCGCGCGGCATGGCGGCCTTCCAGTTGAACGAGGGCGAGAGGTTGTAGGCGAGCCTTCGGGACGGTTAGTCTCGTCTCCCGTCACTCCAAAAGGGAAAGGATACTCACTTCTGCTCCGGCCACACGGCGCGCACGCCCTGCGCAAACTCCTCCGCCTGCGCGTAGTCGGGCAGCTTGCTTTCCATCCAGATCATATCCGCATACGGCGCATACGCAATAGCGCGGTTAATCGCGCACTGGCACCCGCCCTTGTAGCGGTAGTACCCCTCGCGGGTCCGTGCCGCATCCCAGTTGAAGTACACATCGGTGCCCGTGATGCCCTTGGCGATAGCGCGGGCCTCGGTGTTGCTCTTCCCCTTGCTCTCGCGCGTGAACTGGTCGATCAGCGCCTGCTTGTTGGCGTACGCGCCCGCCTTGATGGTGTCGGCGACGGCCTCGGAGAAGAGCTTGAGCCCGGCCTTGGCCGTCCATGCCTCTTCGATGGCTTCGAGCTCGGCGCCGGACTTGCCTGCGCCCTCGGCGGCGTTCATTAAGTCGGCTAGGGGCTGAAGGTCGGGATTCGTGGTGCCGATGACGTAGTGGTGGTCGCGGGGGTCGATGGTGGAGGTGATGAGGGTCGCGGCCTCGGAGTCAGTACGCGCGACGGCGAGGAGGTCAGAGCCTGTGAGTGTTAGCTACCGCTTTTGTGGTATGTTCTCGCGGCTACGCACCCATGATATCGGCCTGGGCGCGGATGGCCACCAGACGGTTGATGTGCTCGCTGATAGGCACGAGCACCTTGCCCGCCATGTGGCCGCACTTCTTGGTGCCGGGCGCCTGGTCCTCGATATGGATACCCGCCGCACCCTTCTCAATGAACAGCTTCGTGAGCTTCATGATGGCGGTCAGACCGCCGTGGCCCGTGTCGGCGTCGGCGATGATGGGCCGCAGGAAGTCGGTGTTGGCAACTTTGCTGCGCTGGGACTTAGGCGTGGTGAGGCGCTCCTCGCGCTGCTTGCGGTCGTGGAAGAGCTGCGCGAACCAGAGGTGCTGGACCTTGTTGGGGACGGTGGTCTGGGGGGTGTTAGAGGAGGTGTGATGGGGGGAGGGGGCGGCGTACCATGGGGTAATCTGCCAGATCTGGGCCCGGCTCGTCGGTCGACGAGGCCGTCGACGAGCACTGCCAGCCGGAGACGTAGACGGTGTCGAGGTACTTGGCCATCTGGGTGACCATGACGGGGTCGAGGCAGCCATAGGTGAAGGAGGCCTCCTTGTTCTGCGGTGAGCGTCAGTTCTGCTCTTTCTCGTTTCCTGAACTTCGTGGCCCAGGGCGTACCTTGTAACGGCTCTCGAGGATGTTCCACAGCTTCTTCGATTGCGCGTTGCTCGGGTACTGGATCGTCAGGTTCCCACGCTTCGACACAATCTGCTCCGCCGTAAACGGCCGCTTGGTGTACCGCCAGCGCTCATCAGCCCACCACTTCTGCACGGCCGCAACTTCAGCCTGGAACTGCTGCTCCTCGCGCTCGATATCGGCCATGGTGACGTGTGTGAAAGGTCAAAAGTCCGCCGGTGCGACTAGTGTAGTAATGATCTCAGTAAGGCGCGTAGCACGATCTCTCAATTGCAATCCCAATCCACGTAGCAGAACAGTCAAATAAAAACGATCTCAAAGAATCAATCGAGTCAATTGGAGTCACAAACCCTCCCCCCCCGGCGGGACCCCCATCCATTATGAACTCCCCCCGGGCAGGCGAAAACTGCGTCCCCACCCGAACCGAGGCGGCCGGCTCCCGCGCGCGCGGCCGCTATGCACCAAATACCCCAGCCTGGGCAGCGCATGCCCGTGGGCCCGGCGACAGCCAATACGCGCCCGCAAGGCGGTGCTAGACCCCTGTTTCTCTGAGAGTCTTTGCCTCCGTTGCGGCGTTGTTCATCAATGCGCGAGACCCCGCGTTCACGAGATGAGCCCGGGCCAGCGGCGAGGGGTCGAAGAGGGGTACCTCAGCGGCTGCTAGCAACATCTACGACGCTCTCTACGACGCTCTCTACGGATGTACATTCCACCTTTTCCCCGCGTCCTGAGTGTTCTGAAGGTGACGACGTTTATCCTGAGCAGCTGTAAACCGTATACACGCGTCGACGCATGTCGGGCGCACCCGGGTGCTCTCGGACGCGCGATAGAGCGAATGTACCTACAGTGTGGTTGTCGGGGGGGCGACCTCGGGAACATGGGACAAGGCTCGACGATGGCGGGGCGGGGAGGAGGGGCTAGGCGGGCTAGGGTATGACGCTGCCCTTGGGCCGAGGGGTGCCTTGGGGCGGTGCGTCATGAGGGGTTGGTGAAAGGCACGGGCACGCGTATTGCGGAGGAGGTTTGGGGAAGATGGGGAACTTTGTGGGGAGGGGTCGCGTGTAGTTGTGCCTGACTACCTATGCAGCGCAATTGCTTGTATTTGTTGCTATTGCTGTTGGTGTTGGGGGAATTGTGAACGTGAAGAAGACGAAGAGACGATGCCCGCGTGGCTTGCGGCTCCAACGCGCTGCGCGCGGCTGTGGCCTCCGAGGTTAATTCGTAGCCGGGCGCGCCGGGGGAAGGCAGACCAATGGGCAAGCGGCAAACCCTTCAAACCAATCGAGCCGATTCTCGCTCCCTGCTCAGGGCGCGATGCACATGCCAGGGTCTGGGGAAAGGCGAAGCGTGCGAAGCCCCGCCGAGAAGAATCCACCATTTCAACGGGGCCCAGAAGAGGAACGAACTGCAATTGGCAATGGAGTTGGGGCTGGAGGTGTGGCATAGTCTGGGGAAAACGGGTTCGTTCGGTTGGGGATGGGTGGTTCGAGACATGGGGAAGATGTTGGCGGTGGCAAGGCTTCTGGATCAGGCTGGGCGCCAGTCCGCTTGCCCGTGATGGTTAGTGGTCGCGTGAGTTGCGTGGCACGTCGGTTGCCATGCGGGCCGTCGGTTATGCGCCGCCAGGCCTGTCGGCTTCGATGCGTGGATTGCCGGACGCAAGGCAGTCGCATCGCAGTACATTCATTTAGGCCGGATGGAAAGCGCTCACCTCAGTCATCGTGCAGTAACTCAAATCTCACCCTCAGCAACCCCGACTTCGGCTTCATCGCAAACATCGAGTCACTTTCGAAAGCACTATCCACATCCCTCCCTTCGTATGTCAATTCCCGGACTGGGCTAGTATCAGTATGTCCGGTCATGTCACCCGCGCAGCCGGACCTGAACCGCTGCGCCGTGGGCCGATGCCGGCTGTATGGTGCCGATGCGCCGGCTGCGGCCGAATATCGGCTACGCGGCTGCGCCACTGGGATGTGTGCCCGGCGATGGGATAAAACGAGAATTCGCCCATGTCCGGAGCTGGATATTACCATGGCGCTCAAAGTTTTGGGGTCGAGAAGTTTTCGAGGAATATTGCATTGTTGGTGTCATATCATCGGCTTTCTCAACAGTGGAAGGACGGCTTCGATGGAATGATCGAGGATGGAGGGCTCCAGGGTTCGACTCGCAAAAGAAGGGATACGGAATGTTCGAATTATCTCCAATTCGTGCCAGGCGCTTCGCTGCTGATGCTGAAGGAAGAAGCCCAGTCACGGTGGGACTGGTAGCCGTGGCATGAAGGAGAGAACGGCTGGCGATTGAGCATTCGCTGAGCAGGGAGTGAGGCCCAGTGTATGCATTTGAGTCTGGCAGTGCCCTACTTCTCTTTGCACGGGAGTTTCGTTAGGTGGGATTGATGACCACATTCTACGATGATATCTGCGGAATTTTGCAAGGTGATGATGTAGGAGATCTGAGACGGAGCTTGCAGATTGGACGGATCAATCGTTTGCTGTGAATTGATAATGTCAGCAGTCTCAGTGGCATTCAGACGCCCATAGTCACGACCGACGCGAGGTTTCAACATGGTCCTCTGGTTGCTAGGAGTGAAATGATGTCCTCCTACCACGAGGTCCGACGAAGATGAGATGACTGCTTCTTGCAGCGCCAATGCGAAATGCGAATGAGCATGACCAGCAGTACCGAATGTGATAAGCAAAGAGCGGTAGTTAGATATGCAAGGAATACCAGAGACCTTCAGCGCAGATGCCGTTGCCTAACATTTGAGCTCCTGTCAGCGATGGCAGATGAGAAAACGACGATGTGTTTGTGGTGGTGAAAGCGCGGTGATATCGATCAGCCCAGAACAAAACTCACGCCAAGCCATATTAGGCCTAGCGTCCCCACTCCCCTCCAGGGCTCCGAACTTCCAACTCGACTGGCGCAAAAAAAAAGTTTGGCATCTGCGCGCTGTTGAACACTCCCCTACGAACCGCAATGGCCAACCCCGATATCGAATCGCGCAAGCGCAAGAGAAAACACGCAAAGACGACAAAGAAGGATGAGGTCGCTGACATCTCCGAAACCGAAGTTGCGGTTGCGGTAGAGGAGGCAGAGGTCGAGGCCCCAGATGTTGCGGTGAAGAGCAGCAAGAAGGCTAAGAAGCACCGTGAGGAAGATGTGTCAGGAAAGAAGAAGAAGAAGAGCAAGAAGGAGGTAGTGGAAAAGGTTACTGAGGTTGAGGCCGAAGTCGAGGAGGAGGAAGAGGCACAACCGGCGGCTGAAGAGCCTGCCGACGAAACTGTCGACCAGCCCCTCGATGAACCCACCGAAGCACTAGAGGAAAAGCCCACCGACAGCGATGAAGAGCAACAAGACAATGTGGTCTCCGATCTGCCCTCAGGAAACATGGTCTCTCTCCCCGCCGTCGGTGACGCACCCACCAAATTCGCCGACCTCGGTCTGGCAGAGAAGACGATGAAGGCGATCGAAGGCATGGGCTTCGAGAAGATGACCGAGATTCAGTGCCGAGCTATCCCGCCGCTGCTTGCGGGTAAGGATGTGCTCGGTGCGGCGAAGACGGGTTCGGGCAAGACGCTTGCGTTTTTGATCCCTGCCGTCGAGATGTTACATGCCTTGCGGTTCAAGCCGCGCAACGGTATGGGTCTACTTGAGGTTGATGAAGTTGAGCTAACGAGTTAGGTACTGGTGTTATCATCGTTACCCCGACGCGTGAGCTTGCACTGCAGATCTTCGGCGTCGCCCGCGAGCTCATGGAGCACCACAGCCAGACATACGGCATCGTAATCGGGGGCGCGAACCGGCGGGCCGAAGCTGAGAAGCTGGGCAAGGGCGTCAACCTACTGGTTGCAACACCAGGACGGCTGCTGGATCACTTGCAAAATACGCAGGGCTTTGTGTACAAGAACCTCCGCACGCTGGTTATCGACGAAGCGGACCGCATCCTGGAGGTCGGGTTCGAGGACGAAATGCGGCAGATTGTCAAGATCCTGCCCAAGGAGGAGCGCCAGACATCGCTGTTCAGCGCTACGCAGACGACAAAGGTCGAGGATTTAGCGCGCATCTCGCTCAAGGCTGGGCCGCTGTACATTGATGTGGACTACCGCGAGGAGTTCAGTACAGTCTCGACTCTGGAGCAAGGCTACGTGATCGTGGAGTCGGATCTGCGGTTCCGGCTGCTGTTCACGTTCCTGAAGCGGCACCCAAAGAAGAAGATTATCGTCTTCTTTTCCAGCTGCGCTTGCGTCGACTACTACTCCGAGCTGCTCAACTATATCGATTTGCCCGTGCTGGCGCTGCACGGCAAGCAGAAGCAGCAGAAGCGGACGAATACGTTCTTCGAATTCTGCAACGCGACGCACGGCACACTCATTTGCACTGACGTCGCGGCACGTGGACTTGATATCCCGGCCGTGGACTGGATTCTGCAGGTGGATCCGCCTGGTACGTCCTCGCTTGTCTTTCTACGTGCATATCATGCTGACCTGAATAGATGATCCGCGCGACTATATCCACCGCGTGGGTCGTACGGCGCGCGGTGCAACAGGCAAGGGCCGCAGCCTGATCTTCCTGCAACCCTCCGAAGTCGGCTTTCTGAAGCACCTGAAGGAGGCTCGTGTGCCGCTCGTCGAGTTCGAGCTGCCAGAGAAGAAGATTCTCAACATCCAGAGCCAGTTGGAAAAGTTGATCAACTCGAACTACTATCTGAACAAGGTGCGTTTTGTACCTGCAGACCGGTAGGGCACATGCTAACTCCCCGCAGAGCGCCAAAGACGGCTATCGCAGCTATCTCAACGCCTACGCCAGCCACTCGCTCCGCAGCGTCTTCGACGTTCAGAAGCTCGACCTGGTCAAGCTGGCGCGCTCGTTCGGCTTCACCGCCCCACCGCGCGTCGATATCACGCTTGGCGCGAGCATTAAGGATAAGAAGGGTGGTGGGCAGGCAAGGCGTGCGTATGGCAGTCAGCCGAGTCAAGCGAGAAGGTTTGGGAAGAAGAGGGGTGGTGGTGACGATTAGCATAGGGAGCTTGGGTAGAGTTTGTAGGAATGTGAAGGCGAAGGCTGTTTGGTGCGAGTTGTTGCTGTGCCTCTTTGCGGTCGATGGGTGTGCTTGGTGTTTGACTGCCGGTGTGATGGGTTGTAGCTTCTGATGTCAGACCTATTCTTGCGAGGTCGGCAGGGCTGGGATGGACTGATGCAGGTACGACTCAGCATACGGCAGGTACGCGAGGATCAGATACTGGGAGAGACTGTTTGCATATTCCCAGTGTTTCTAAGTCTTTGTCACATCTTCCTCTGATGAAGCTCACTATGCCCATTATGCCCATTATGCCAATTATGCCCATTATGCCCATTATGCCCATTATGCTCATATCCCACTCAAACACCATACCGTGTCTTTTCCAAAGCAACTGCCCACACAGTTTTGTCTTCACTCTACATGCAGACTGAAGGAACCGAAGATACGCCCGCCTATGCTCCACAGGCTTCCAAGAAGCCAGTCCTACTCGAGACCGTAAAGATCATGAGCTGATGTGGCCAGTTTCGTATTTTGTGGCTTCTCGGTTAAGCGCGGTCATGCGCGGTCACAATGTGTACGCAGTAGATTCCGAAGACTCTTCGGTTCACGCAATGAGGACACGATATGCTGTCGACTTTGAATAGAACTATGCAACTGGACGCTGAAGATGCGTCAGGCCTCCACTTACATTGCAATTGAGGGGCGAAGATGGACCTAAGTCATGCGTAGGGATGAAGTCGGTGATCGGCTCCAGGCTTTATGTGCAAGGTAAGGCTTGAAACATCAAGACCATGGAACAAGGAAACAGAGAACGAGCTGCTCGCATGGATTGTCCAAGCAAGGCACAGGAACGCTGCACGCTGCACTGCACCGTCGGAATCACAGAACATTATACGGCGGAGGGGGAAGTGGGAGAGAGGGGTGCAGGGCGACGCAGCCAAGAGGAGCTGAAGCAACACCAGCCACCATGTTTGCCGTCGGTGACCGGGTGGTTGGGAAGAGGACGTACATCCGTACAGTACTCGTACTACTTGCTGCAGCGCAGAGCGTTAGGAAGAGACGGGACCAGTGAAAGGAGTGAATAGCGCCAGAGAAAGGATGTAGTCAGCCAGTCACGATATGGAGATGTGCCCAAGGTGCCCGCTGAGCTTCAAGAGGTGAGGTGTACTCCGTAGCTGGAGCTGCACCAGCTTTTTGCTTCATCAGTGGCCTGCTCCATCACTGGACAACCAGGCGGGTCCCCCAGCAACGAGCGCGGATGTGTGGCGCTAGGACAACTCACACAGCCGCTCCCACAGCCAATGCCGCCGCCCCAATGAATGCCCGATGTCCTCCCAATGCACCACCCACCACCCCAGCCAGCTGTTCCCTCTTTCGTCGCTTTTCTCACTCCGCCTTTTCCACTTTTTTCCCTCTTCTCTCCCATCTCCTCCCTCTCACTTCCTCTCTCTCCCCAGAGAAGAGACGAGAGCTTCAACCTCATCTCCCTTTCCTCCCGACTCCCTCTACTCCCGGCCAAGTTGCCGGCGAGCAACGTTGCAAGGCCGCCGGCCTCTTGCAAACCGGGTGCCTGCTGCCAACGCATCGCACACACACACCATCCACCGGCCCCTCCCCTCCATCACATCCACACCCCATTCATCCATTCATCCATTCATACCTCAACTCCACACTCCACTCTCTCGCCCTTTCAACTCACCTCACACACACACACACACACACACACACAAACCCTTAACCACCAACATCCCGGCTAGTCCAATCTACCAGCTGGCCCCCACCATCCTAGCAACCCTCCCGACCTCTATCTTCTGCTCCATCAACACCCTCTCTTCGCACCACCGTCCACTACCATCGCGACAACCCGTGCAAACAGAACACTTGTCCCAACACGTACCGCTAGATCATAGAGAAAGGTCGATAGCATTTGCCGATCCTGCTCCAGCTACCTTCACCAAGCTCTCCGGACTCCCTTCGCTGCAGTACCAGCCACCCGCCACTCCGCACAAACGGCCTCGTCGCACACGAATCTCCTGTCCACAACCAACCCTTCGAGCCCAGCAAAGCCAGTAGAGCTCTCATCCGCTCCTCTCCTAAAAAAAAAGCAAGCAAGCAAGCAAACAAACTTCAAACCCACCCCTCATGTCTGGTACCTGCCAGACGCTGGTAACCTGCTGCTAGTCCCGTAGTATGATGGGCTTGGACTCACGACGCATACCTCTTCCAGCACCTACAGACGTCAGCTCAGCCGATAACGACACCACAGTCGGTTTCAGTGACGACGTTGCCACAGACGTGTCCCGACGCACCGACCGCACTTCCTACTCCATCCCCGAGGACGGACGCCCTATCACCATTAGTACCAAACCTCCGCGGCACAGTCGCCACGAAAGCGCTACCTCCCTGCTGATTGAGTACTTTGACGGCGGCGAGTCCGGCGAAGGCCTCAGCTCGCGCCCTAGCGTCCGTGTGCGCGTCACCCCCTCCAAATCCAAGAAGAACGACGGACCCCGCGCCGGTATCCGCATCACAGAGACCACACGTGGTAGCAATAGTGGGAGCAGAAGGGCGGCCTACACCCGCCGTATCTCTATCCCCCGCGACGCCCTCGAGGCCTCGGAGCTGTCGGCGCTCTCTGAAGCCGAGTCTTCGTCGCACCCGATCGAGGTCGACATCGCACACTCGGAGTTTAGCGACTTCACCCAGCGCGACTCTTCCCCGACCCGCTTCATCCCCGCTGCGTCGGATATCTCATCCATGCCTCCCGACTCCATGCTCGACGGAAGCACCGCGGCGATGCGCACGCCTCCGCGTCGGCGTCGCAGCCGCAGTGCCGAGCGCGAGGAGACTATTGTTGAGACCCTTAAGACGCCGTCGCGGCGCCGCAGTCGCAGCTTGAGCCGCGAGCGCATGGCCCATAACGTTGCGCGCAAGCTGCAGGAGACGCAGAGCAGGCCGCGCGAGTCCAGCAAGCACAAACACAAGTCTTCTCGCGAGCACCGTGACCGGAGCCGCAGCGCCAGCAAGGAATACATTTTTGATGATGGCCGCTCGCCGAAGCGTGCGGGCAAGTATCGCGACGACGATCGTCTTGCGGTTGAGACGCAGCCATCTGAGATCAGCACTATGAGTGGACTGAGTGTACGCTCCGAGGACAAGCATTCGACGCGCTCGGGCGCTTCTAATGTTTCCATTAATAACCCTAAGTTGTTGAAGACGGTTGAGGATGCGATCCGCCGCCTCATTCTGCCTGAGCTTGATGCTCTGAAGGAGGAGCAGCGCACGCAGAAGAACCGTATGAAGTTTGAGGAAATCACTCGCGATCCCAAGGCGCCAGCCGGATCCCGCTCGCGCGACAACATCCGCCGCGTGTCTAAGTCGTCCAGCTCACCCAATGTTGCCGGGCAGCGGCCGGAGATCCACGCCGACGACCGTGGCGTTATCTACGCAGGCGACTCGCCGAATAAGCTCACCAAATCGCGCCGTTCGAGCAGAGAATCTTCGGAGCGCAGCCATGACACCATCGTCCGCGAGACATCGCGCAAGAGCAGCAGGGAAAAGCGCCATGAAAAGGAAGTGGCTGCTGCAGCCGGCGCGGCCGTTCTTACCGCCGCCGCGCTGCGGCATCACGACTCTGTCTCCAGCCATGGCGACGTCTATGACACACATGAGCGGAGAAAGCGCCGCAGCAAGAGTCGTAGTCGCAGCGCCAGCATCTCTGAGAGCATCGACTCGCCACAGGCGAGGCACCTGATCCCGAACATTCCTCCGCTGCCAATGCAGAGCATGATCGACTCGGATCTCACGCGCGACTCTATCATGTCTGCCGAGACGGCAGAGCCGCACTCGCGTGGGTCGCCCGCTGGTCTGCGGTCGCCTCTCCACGAGACCCCGCCGCGTCGTTCCCCCCGCCAGGGGGCTGGGTCGCCCCTCATTCCGGAGGAGCCCCGCACTCCCACGCGCACCCCCGATATTGCCACGTTCCGCGACGGATCCCGCACACCGGAATCGCGCCGCGAGATCAGCACGTGGCAGGACAGCCGCACGGCGGACTCGTCGCGCAAGGATGTCAGTACATTTCACGAGAGCGTGATGTCGCCCGGTCAGCGCAGCGTTGCGAGTGCGAAGAGCGATATTAGTAAGGGCGAGACTAGTGCAAAGAGACGCGCGAGGGAAATTGATCTTGCCAATACGTTGGCTGCGCGTAGCGCGTTGAAGAGTCCGGCGCGCGAGAATCGTCCGCATACGCCGACACGGGGAATGAGTCCTGCGAACAGCACAGGAACATTCGATGACCTCAAGGTGGCGTCGCTCGAGTACCCGACACACAACCGCGTGCGCTCCATCAAGAGCGGAGAGTCCATGTCGCCGCGGCGCAAGAACCGAGGCCAGGGCGGCGGCGTGTCCATTGACACGCTCACCACTACGCAGAGCACGAACGTTGCGCGATCGTCGAAGAAGCGGCCGGAAGGCGTGAGTCTGGAGAAGCGCTTCGAGATCCTGCCTGATGGCGAGTCGGAGGAAGGCGTGGACGAGTGGCTACATCACGAGCACCAACGCAACGACAGGTACCGCGAGGAGTTCGGTAGTCAGTTGACGGAGGAGGATCCAGCGTACCGGCACTCGCATGGTGCGACCCAGCAGGGCTACTCAGAGGTCAGCGAGAATGACGACGACAAGGTCAGCTCAGGCCACGACATCCGCGAGATCCGCGCCAATCCCGAGTACGTGCACACGCCAGTTGCCGTTGAGTCTGCCGTCGCCTCGCTCCATGGCCTGTCCGACATGAGTGCCAATTCCCCCCACGAGTGGCATGGCAGCCAGGCCGAGTCTTTCAGCCGCGCTCAAATGCCGTCCTCTAGCCGTGAGCGCTACGAGATGGTTCGCGAACAAGCGATCGAAAGCGCTGAATCGCCGCGCCAATCCGAAGCACGCTCCGCCGACGACAGACCCCTTCTGGATTCTAGCGCTCTACCCCTCATGCATGATCCGCTGCCCGACTTCGGACACAGCCTCGAGACCGAGTCGGATGTCACGACGAACCCGTCCATCATCCGCGGCCCCATTGGCGGGCTCGACCACGATGATCGCGACCACTGGCCCTACGAGCCTACGCCGCCCATCAACAATGGCAGGATGCCCGCGCTGCACGGCGACCTCGACGGCGGCGCAGCGATGCTTTCAGCGGCCGCCGGTGTCGGTTTGGGACTGAACTCCCCGTCGCCGAACGCCCAGCGCCGCGATCTGAACGCCACGGTCGAGACGGACCCGGATGACTACTACGATGGGCAGCAGGGCGCAACGTATGGTTACTCAGGTAGCCCAGGGCACCTCAGGGATGAAGGTTATATGTCCTCTGCTCCCCAGGCCGGTCTCAGCCCCTCACCGTATGCAGGGCGGACGCGCGGCGTCGACGAAGCAAGTCTCGGCAGCTACGGCGCGACGCCGACGAACGACAACAACTTCGCGGGCACGCGGCATATTCGGCACGAGAGTGGCTTGTCGCACGGGATGGAATCGCCGCTGTATGACGGCGCGATGGGACGTGGGATGGATGCGATTGAGAGCAGGGATATTGTTGCGCTAATGGACCACCTCACTGTGCGTGATGCGCAGCGTAATGCGCGCGACACGGAGATTCTGGTCACGTTGGTGCGGAATGCCGCCGAAATGCGCACTGGCTTCGAGGAGATGAAGAAGTACATCGCGGAGCAGGACCGGTTAATCATGAACAACAACGAGATGACAGCGCAGCGGCTGGCTGGTCCCCGTCCGTACCCGTCCTCGACTTCGCCGCGCCAGGACCGGCGACAGCTCAGCAGCGAGAAGAGCATGGCGAACCGGAACATCTTCCAGCGCGCGCTCAAGGGGCTGAGTCTGAAGAGCAGCAACGACCTGACGAAGATTGAGAACATGCTCATGCATCTGCTGGACGAAGTCGAGGGCCTCAAGGCGACGCAGCAGCAGCCCCAAGCTCACATCCCGCCCAGCAACACAACCCGCTCCAACAGCGTCAACTCCTATGAGAACCTGTCCAAGCCGCAGGACCCCGGCTACGAGCCCGAGGGACAGGCTGGCACTTCCTCCCCCGCCCAGAGCGGCTACCTCTCCAACTCGTCGTCGCGCGGCCTCAGCCTCCCCGCCATGCACTCGAGTTACGAGCGCCGCGGCGTGGAAGCGCACCGCATTAGCACAGTGCCCGAGGAAGATAGCGACGAGTACGAAGACGAGCGCCTCCTCACACCCACGCAAGAAGCGCGCAACCGCGGTCCGCCGCCCCAGGAAATCGAAGAAACGTCGCCGCAGGAGCACACGCCGCGCATGGACAAGAGCAAGAAGCACCGCAGCAACACGAGCAGCATCTTCAGCAACTTCCGCGGCATGTCCCGCTGGTCGAAAACGACAACTGCGTCGACCGTCCCTGATTCAGCGCGCAAGGACGCTCCACGCCCGGCCTCGGCACACTCGGCGCATTCCCGCTCCGGGTCCAACCTCAACTTGCCATACGACTACGCCCTCGGCTCGGCCGACCGTCTACGCAGCCGCGAAACCCTCCCCCGCGCATCCGGTGAGTCAGCCCGTGCACCCTCGCCACTCATCCCCGACGACAGCGGAGCGCAGTACGACAACCACACCGGCCCGCCCTCCCCGCCCCAGCCAGAAGACGAATACGACCCGCAGTACGACGACCCGAAGTACCAAGCCCACCGCAACAGCCTCAACCTGCAGCACCCGCAGCCGCGCCCCGGGCCTACGCATAGACACCAGAGCTACCTCGAGTCCGCGGCCATTGCTTACGAGAACCCGCCTACGCCTGATGCGGCAGACCAGTGGGGTACCACGCCCGCGCTGAGTCGCGCGCGGTTTAATCCAGGGCAGAGTGGTCTGAGCCGCGCGAGCCCGGCGTACGGGGATGAGGACGCGTGGAGCGCGCATAGTGCCGAGGCTGCCGCGCCGGCGCGCCCGCCGAAGGTGCGCGAGGACCCGAATAGCAGCGGTCCGCTCGTTCCGCCGAAGATAGCGCTGGATGTGAATCGCCCGCCGCCCGCTGTGCTGGGGTATACGAGCCCGTTGAGCGCAGGGGTGCATGTTGGGAGTCCGTTGGAGCCGATTGAAGAGGTTAGGTATAGTCTTGAGACGGATGGGGGGGGTGTGAGGGGGATGATGACCCCGTCTCCTAGGCCGACGGCGATGCAGAGCGTGACGAGGAAGATTACGGGGCCAAGGGAGATGCCTGGACGGAATGGGGCGAGGGGGGGGAGTGCGAGTCCTGCTGGGCAGGTTAGGAGGAAGCCCGTGGGGGGTGGGGGGACGCCGGGTTAGTATTTTCTTTGAGGTTGGGTTGTGGGTAAAGCTAATGTGTGTGGCAGAGTCGTATCGGAATTCGTGGGAGAGTGAGACGTTTTAATGATCTCTTCGTCTGTTGGTGGGAGGGTGGAGGGGGGATATGTGTAGGAGCTTGGCGTCGGGCTTTTGATGTGTATGTTCGCGCATTGCGGGTGCTGTAAAAGCATTTATTGTCCTGTGTTTAATTTTGAGGCATGTATGCTGGGTTGTTTGAGCGAGTGGTTCGGGGTTATGTGAGGCGGGTTTTTTTTGGGACTTGTATGTAGAGCCTGGTGGGGGTAGGCCGGTACGGTCCGGTACTCCTAATATTGTGGTTCCACCATCCTTTCGTTGATGGACCACGATTTCGCTAGGTGTAAGGTCTATACCCTAGCGAGACTGGGGGCCGTTAACGAAGGGATGGACCGACCGTAATATTTGGGGGAGGACTGGGTCGTACTGCTCTACCCCTGTTGTTCATGATGGAGGGGGTGGGATGTACGATTTTATGCACGTCTTGCTGCTGTGCTGTCTGGGTACCGGTGTATATGTGAGGCTTAAGGCTACGGGGTTTATTTCTGGCGGGCACTTTTGCGTGGTTAGGGCGATATCCAATGGATGTTTTTCTCGTTGCCTACTGCGAGAGGAGTGCATCACGGCCCGTTCGGCACGCTGCTTCGTTTCTGATACTCGGCTTCCATCGCCCAGCTCCCGGTTTATACATGCCCTTTGGTCCCCAGTCCCTGCTGATCCCCGAATGTCAGCTAGGAATGATCGTGGAGCGTCAGCCCTTTCCTCACCTTACGAGTGCCTGAAGCGCTTCGGCAGTGACGTCGACAGATGGCCTCGTGCTGCAGCACCTGCACTTACCCAGTCATTCGACTCTGGCAAGGACCGTGGGGGTAGGTGCTTCCTCTGGATGACCTACACCTGCCAGACCTTCACTCTACAGTCTCGATAGGAGGCGTGGGTGGCTGGTTGTGGTCTGATCTCCGTGGCTGCACCTTCCTTGCTCTCAAAATCGTGACGAAGACAGTGCCCTTCTTCTATATCATCCTCCTCTACTCTCCTCTCTTCCCCTCCCCTCACCAGGTCTCTTCATTCTCTCTCATCTTCTCTTTTCATATCTCATCACTACACAGAATCACAGGGTCTTCTCGGCTGACTCCGATTCAGGTCCAAACGGTCCATGCCTTTCGCACATGCCATCTATGGCTTCACTATCCAGAATGGAGAAAACCCGGGTGGCCGAGGCATACATTACATATATGCTTGACCTTTCCCCCTCTCATCACTCCATCTTTCACCCTCTCTCATCTTCTCTTTTCATATCTCACCACTCCGCCAAACCAGAGCCTCTTCTCTCAGTCCAGTCTTCGCCTACGACGCAAGACGGTCGAGCCTCGGCGTCCTAGCAGCGAAAGTCCGCTGGGCGGCACGGTCCGTCATCGCGCAGCACCTTCCAGGCAATGCGAGGCGCTGGTCCCGCGTTACAGACTCGGAGAAGGAAGAGATGGTCACGCGCCTCCACGCCCAGTCTCCCTGGCAGCAGCGGCATTTCTAGGCTAGCGGGGCGGTTTCCATGGTTACAAGAGTTGGTTGAGTCCACTGCTGCCCATGAACATGTCTTCGTATACATGGTTTTCGGGTGGAGGACGATTCGGGTCCAAACGGTCCATGTCTTTCCCATGTCTCGTCTATGGCGTTATGAATCTGAGAGGACGCTGTCGTCGACTACATCGGTTGAAACAACCGTATGTTTGAGGATACTGTTTGACCGTTTACTGATTCTTTCGCAAGGAGCAGTAAGCCTGTAGCTCAGGCCGGCTCGGCTAGGTGGCTCGAACCGGTGAAGAAAGTGCAGGAAGACCTCCACAGAAGATTTTTTAGATTTCAACGGGACGACCGCGTGGAGGAGGGGATACATGGAAGTGACTGTACCATCGACTAGTTCCGTCTCACGGTCTAGCTACCGAAAACCGGAGTCAGCGGTGTTTCCGTCGGAAGATTTGGGATTGCAGCGTCCTGGATGGCAGCCCGAGGCTTCTCCTCTTGCCTTCCCATCGCACTTCGCGGCTTCGGCTTGACGATGGTTTCCAGGGCGTGGGGCGGAGGAGATGGTTAAGACTCTCTGGCGTCGAGTTTGGGACTACGAAGCTGTCCATGGACATTACAAGCTCATGTGGAGGTTTGCCTACAAATTTGACAAAGAGGGACTTGCTCGGCACAAGGTTCGAGTCGTCATTCGTGCGGATCTGCTGACAGACTTCATGGCGCGGGAAGACGTTTACGCCCGCACACTGAGCCTGGCACACTCTCGAACCATGACAGCCATCCTGGTAACGTTTGACCTGGACGCATTGGCATTCGACGCCATCAACGCCTTCGCCAATTCGGACCTGGACGACTCGGTAGCCATCTTCACCTACCCACCTCAAGGTTTCCCAACGCCGGGACATGTCTACCGCCTGGACAAGCTGTCTATGGACTCCGCAGGGTTCTACCACTGCGGACGAAGACGACCACCGCGGATCAGGGCTACCACCCAGGTACGACAGTGGAAGCAACATCCATATCTGCAACGACCGGTGGGCCTACATCGAGGACGCCTTCGCAGGCTCAGATGGGAGCAATGTTGTCCACCATGATGCCAGCAAGACGAAAATCCCCGCTATTGGGTCGGTTGCCATCACAGTGGAGACGCCAAACGATGAAAAGACCTGACCAAAAGCCAGGGCACTGCCGTCGTACCTTTCAAGGCCCCAAAGTCCCAGTGTCATATCCAGCAGCATCGCGACGATCCGGGGGACCTCAGCGGAAGCTAGCGCACCGGTGTTGTGCCGTTCGCGGCTTCCAAGGGTGTGAAGCCGTCTCCTGGCAAGAAGAATCAGTGCACGTCATGCGGGAAATTTAAAGAAAAGATCGACTTCGTGACTGAACGCAAAATAACCGGTGGCAAGACCTGTACCGTCTGTCACACCAAGAAGGCTCTATAGCGTGGTGGCGCCGTTGTTCCCGAGTCCAGCACGCGCCCTGCGGTGTGGGAACGGCCAGACACAGCTGCCTAAGTTCTACGACAGTATGGCCCTGCAGAGGCAGATCAACTTCATCAAGAGGTCGCACTTCTGCGAGATCGAACAGTTCTCGGTCAGTAGAAGGGATACTCTCGGGGAAACAGAGGCGAGATTCCTGATAGATAGTCTTCCTCTACATCCGTAGGCAGTGTTTTCCTAAGTCATCCTATCTTCATGTTTTCTCTCTCCTCTGTTTCCCCGAGAGATACGAAGGGTACGCGCATCGAGACCAGACCCGAACGGTTAAAAGGCTTGTCGTGTTGGTGCGCAGACGGCGGATATCACGGGCGTCTCAAAAGAATATGGTCGTAGAGAAAATGCGTCCGTCCATCGTGTTGGAGTGCTAGACAGAGTCTAGATGGGATGTAAATAGGATAATCAAGTACTCATTGAACTGGTGACATGTGAGTGAGGCCTCGAGAATTGTGACGAACACGAACAGTCCATGGTAGGCGACATCTTCCCGCCTTCCACCCTCGCATGCGGAAACCAACACCTTGCAAAATTCCAAGCCCGCGATAAGCCCTCGAGACGCTGTGTAACGCGGTTTCAAACCTCGACACTGCCCTCCAAACTCATATAAAAGTATATATGCTGTTGTTGTCCTTGCAAGCAGCCTCAAGTCTCCGCTCCGCCAACCTCCACCCGGCCCGGCCCCGGCTCCACCCACCCACCGCGCCTCCGCCCACGCGCACCGGCCATCAACGTCCGCCCTACAGCCCTGGTTGCCAACATCGCGTTTTTTTGCAACACCACACGCACCGCTGCACTTCCCCGCGCCCTTTCATACCTTCATACTTCTGCGGATCGCTGCGAGGGAATTGCACGCGTGGTTTGGCGACTTGACGAGCGAGACGGCAAGATCTGGACCAGGGAGGAGCATCGGTAGACGGTTCCAGCTGGAGCAGCATCACCCGCGTCGGCATTGAACATCACGACTCTCACGCCTCTCACAGCACACCCCGCGCCCATCCTCACGCATACACTCAGGGCACAAGACCCGCTGCACGAACCCGCGCAACCCACCCCCCCACCCCAACCCCGCAATGTCCTCCCCCCCACTAACACCGCTCCACACCCGCCACGCCTCCTTCACATCCTCCCCCCCCTCCCGACGTCTCAGCTCCATATCCCAATCCTACAACCCTTACGCCTTCACCCCGAACCCGCCATCGCCCACCCACGCCCCCCCCTCGCGCCGCTCCTCCGCCGCGTTCTCCCCCGCCCCGTCACGGCTCGGGTCTTCGCACGGTCCGCGGCATAGTATCAGTGGTGGGAACCTGGCGGATGAGTTTGCGGCTATGGATCGGGGGGGCGGGACGTTGGCGGATGAGCTGGGGGGGTGGAGTGGTGGGGAGGAGGAGGATGAGGAGGGGTTTGAGGTTGAGGAGGGCGAGCGGGATAGTGGTATCGATGGGTGCTCGAGTCCAGGCCAGGATGCGAAGCTGGTGCTACGTGAGAGGGAGGAGGAACCGCCGGAGCAGATCGACCTCCTCTCTGCGAGCCTGGAAGCCCGCATGTCCACCGTTGCCAGCCTAGCCACGCGCGGGGTAGACGGCGAGCGCGACGACCCGGGCCTGGTGGGGCGTGTTACGGAAAGACTGAGGGATTTGGGCGGGCAGGCGGGGATTGAGAGCGGGGCGGCGAGGTAGGTTTCCCCCCATATACCAGTGGCCCTATGTGTCATCAATTATCATACTGACGGACTAGACTCACGACGGCCCAAACGGCGATAGCGACGCATCTCGCGCGCCAGACCCGCGCGCTTACGAATCTGACGTCGAGCCTGTTTTCGCCCCTCGCCCCGCCGCTGCAGCCGGATTTACTCGAGGACGTGGCGCCGAGTCTGGAGGCCACACTGGTTGCGCTGAGTGCCTTACTCCCCGCGCACACGGGCCGATCGGCGCCTGACGCGAAGGAGCAAGCGAGGCCCGGGAGTTCGCACCTCAACAACCCAGCCCTATTCCCAGCACAGCTCAGCGCTTCATACCCCACCCCCGCCCACGCGCTGCACACGCTCTCCAGCAGCACGGCGGATTTACTCCGCTCCCTCGCCACGCTGGCGGATACGCTGCATGTTAACGCGCAAGCGACGCGGGAAGCGGGGAGGCGGCTCAGGGGGTGCCAGGCTGCGGTTGCGGGGTGGAGGGAGGAGGAGGAGGAACGCGAGCGGGCGGTGAGGTGGATTGAGGAGGGGGGGTGGGAGGAGAGGTTGGCTGGGCGGGAGGGGGCGAGGGTGTGTAGGGAGGTGATGGGGGGGTTTGAGGAAGTTTGTCGGGGGGCGGTTGTGGGGGGAGAGGGGGGAAGTTAAAGGCGGGAGATCGAGAACGAAGTACTGCTTGAGAACGGTGGTGTGTATGGCACGGTTGGTGGGCGTTGGTGGAGGAATGTACATTGGCTTGGGCTATTGCCAGCGGCTATGATGATGCGTCCAGTACCCGTATCGGGCTGGAGGGGGCTCATCTTTGCATACATAGATAACCAGAGCATCTTGTTTTCATTGCTTACACTTTGAAGTCTACGAACGCGCCGTTCATCTTCTACGGGTTACGACACCACCATGATGAATATATCTACCCTCACGCCATTTTTATGCTCTATCCAGCCCCCTGTCTGATGTAGACATGGAAGGAGCATGTTGCTCATGAGAACGAACCTGACGTAATGTGAGCATGATAGAAGGAAGGACCAAAGGAAGATACTTGGCATTATGTATTCAAGTCTCGAGAGTCTCTGACTCTTCTACTCTTCATCTTCTACTTCACTCTGCAGTTTCACAGTTGCCTTGCCGCACGTAATGAGCCTTTGCCCCCATCCCCTTCCCCCCCATCCACCCTCCTCCGAAGCGCCTCCACCACCTCAGGCAACACCTCCTCCGCCCTCCCCACAACCCTCACCCCCCCAATCCCCTCCCCCACCACCTCACCCTCCCCCCTCACACCCCCCAAACACACAATCCCCACCTCCCCCCCCTTATCCCTCATCCGCCTCACCAGCCGCCACGCACTCCACGTCGCAAGACTGCTCCCCACAACAAGCACCCGCCCCGCCTCATCCACCGCCCGCTCCGCCGCAACCCGCACCCCGGGATCGACGCCTTCGCCAAACATAACAACCCCCGGCTTAAGCACCCCCCCACTCGAGCCCGGCATCCACGCCCCGTCGCCATCAACCCTAATCTCGGCCCGGCTCCCGTCCTCCAGCAGCGGCGGTGACGCGAGGCACGAGGGGCACGACGGATACCGGAAGGTCTCGTACGCGGGCGCGCCTGGTGCGGGTGCGACGTCGCCATCTGGGTTGGCCGAGGGCTGCAATTCCGCGTCGCCGTCGGGATTGGTAGTCGCGGGGGCGTCTTCGGGGTTACCTGGAATGGACGCCGGTAGCGAGGCCATGTAGCCCGCCCACGCGGGATTCAGCCGGGTGAGTTCCGTCTGGAAGTCCGCGCGGGGAAACGGCGTCCCGCAGCTCAGACACGTCATCGTGTGCAGGCTGCCATGGAGCTCAATCGTCGGCAGGTCGGGATGTGCGCGCGGATGCAGCGCATCCACATCTGCCCTCTATCAACCTCAACCCTCACCGGCCATCACCCCCAGACTGAGCAAGAACCTACTCTGCGTAACCACCCCCCCGAGGATACCTAACCCCCCCAACGCGCCCACAGCCTCGTACCCCTTATTCGGCTTCACCCTCTCCACAGCCGGCCAGCCGAGATAACTCCGCGCGAAGTACCGCTGCCGACTCGCGTGCCGCGCTACGAACTCGGCGTAGAACACGGGACGATAGTTGCGGCGCAGCGTGTACGTCCCGCGGGGGCCGCGGTAGTCGGGGAGGCCCGAGGGCACGCTGAGGCCGGCGCCGGTGAGGAGGAGGGTTTTGGATGAGTTGGGGCGGGGGGAGAGGAAGGACGCGAGAGCGGCGATGGAACCGGCGAGGCTGTGTGCTGAGGGGGGGTGGATTGTGGGCGGCGGAAAGGGAGCTGTGTAGGGGATGCGGAGGGGCATTGCAAGGTGACTTGTTCTTGCTAATGCGCGCTTTGGGCGGTGCGGCGCTGGAGTCGTGAAGGCGGAAATTGAATGGAGGAGGGGGGGAGGTGCGATGCTGTGGCGGCGCGGCGCGGTGAGTGGAGTTGCAGGGGTGCTCCGCTTCTCGATCTCGGTGCCCGGCGAACGGATGGGTTGGCGGTGCGGGATCGCGGAGTTTCGCTGCGGGAGGCGGGGTGGCGTCCGCAGGGGTGGGGGGGGGGGTTTTAAGCGCCGGTGTCGTTGCGGGGCGGGGGCGCGGCCTGGAAATTTGGGGGGTTTGAGGCTGGTTTGGGGAGGAGGGCTGGGGTTAATGTGTGTCGTTTCGGAGGGTTTGGGGCATTTAAGCTTGTTTGGGTGTGGAACGTTGATGCTGGATTGGGAAGGGTGTGGTATGTAGTTTGCGAGATTTTGATGGGTGGGTTAGCAATGGGTTTTTGGCACGGAGAGGGATATGGTGTGTTCGTGGGAGAGCTTGGGTCTGACTACAGACTACGAAAGATGGCGTTTCGTGCGGCACAAGGCTGTCGATCCTACCAATGGCCGCGGGGCTGTCATGGCTGTTGTCACTTGAAGAGACGCACTGCGTTCGTGAGAGAGCTTGGGTCTGACTACAGACTACAAATATGGTGTTTCGTGAGCGTACATGTCCAATCAATGCCGCCAACGCCCGTGGATATCGCGTCCACCCGTCCGTCCCCAAACGCCGTCATAACGATGTAGCCGTATCCGTTTTCTTTTCCGCATACCAATTCCCTTGTTAGTGCGACTGCGGCGGCGACGGCGAGAGCATAGCCTGGATGCTCATATCCGCGCGGCCGCCCGCACTGCTCCCATAACCCGGATGCCCGCCCAAGCTCGCCCTGCTCCCGGAGCCCCGCACCGCCGCCGCCCGCGACGTCTCGGCCATCACGCCCGGCGCCCGCCCCACGCTACTGCCCCCATCGTCACCTAGCGAGCCTTCAGCGTCCGAACACCCGATGCCGCTGTCCTCGTCCATACCTCGTTCCTTGCGCTGGGCGGAGCGGTGCGCGGCCTGGATATTCTTGAGGCCCTTCTCCATACACTGGGGGGGCGCGTTAGCCAGCTGGCCCAGGATGGATGGATCGTACGGCCCACACACCTTCGCCTCGATAGTCTGCCACTTCTCGCCCACGCGGTCCGCGAGCACGCTCCACATCTCGCGGCGCACGGCCATGTACTCCCGTGCCAGCGTGTCCAGCTTCACGCCGTCCCAGTCCTCGGCGTTGCGCCGCTCCATTAGGCGCTCGTGGCGCTTGCGGCAGGCGTTTGCGGTTTTGGATGGGAAGTGGGCTGCTGCGATGGGTTGCCAGTTTAGGCCCTTTGCGCGGGCGGCCATGAGGATTTCGTCGTCGTCCGGGGTCCAGATGCTGGTGAGGCGCGTGCCGGAGGGTTCGGCGGTGGGTGTTGGGGCGGGGCGGTACATGCTGGATGAGTTGAGGGGGGCTTTGGGCATGATGGGGAGCGCGGGGGCGCGGGGGGGGGAGGTTGGATCCAGTGTGTAGGTTTTCGGGGGGGTATTAGAAGTAGGAGTGTTGGAGGGGGGATGATGACGAGATGAAGGAAGAAGAGAAGCTGCGGTAAGGCTGGCTCGAGGCAGAGATTGAAAGCTTGATATGAGGATGGGCGTCGAGGCGAGGGTTATTGGAGGGTGGTGACCGTTTGGCCGCAGGTACGGCGAGGGCGGGAATTCGAGGCGAGGGTTGAGGCCGATACGAGCTTTCAGTGACGTACGGGCAGGAGGAGAGAAGTAAATATTGGATGATGGAGGTCAAATAGATGGGTAGGGCGACAACCAGGTCGGCCAGACGCGAGGGACAGACAAGAAGAGAAAAGGATATTGAGCAATTGGGCTCGCGATTTGTTGACTTCTGCTGCTGCACCTACACCATCTGACCTGCTGATCGCCCGGTACAAAGGCGTGCAAATGCAAAAGGCTCCGGGTCATGGAGTATCTATACGTGCCGCAGAGCGGGAGCAATCAAAGGGCTTGCGGCGCCGCGAGTACCTTCGAGGCGAGGGCCGGGGGTGGGGGGAAGGGAGGGGGAGGTGCAGGGAACGAATCAGGTCCATCTCGTGGAGGATTTGCATGAAACTGTTTTTTTCGGGTTTCTATTGACGCTGCAGGTTCTGGGTGGGGGGGGGGGGGTTTGTTTCTTTGCGTCTGTGCTGGTGGAGGGGGCGTGGTTGTGGAAAGGCTTAGAGAGTGTTGTTGAATGAGGGGGAGAGGGAGGAAAGAGTGTGTGTGAGAGAGCGAGGGGAGCATGGAGCATGGATGCAGAGTTGCTGTGCCGTTGGAACAACCCTTGCCGCCAATGGCACGGAATGGATATTAAAAGATACCAAAGCGGCAAGCCAGGCGGCTGTTAAAGTCCGTTAATTGACCATTTGTTGCAGGTAGCCGGCAAGGCTGGCGAGTCAGATGTGCAGGAGGAGCGCCAGGCTTGATGGCGGCTAAAGGAGACGCGCTGGTGGCTTGCGAGGGAGGAAGCAACGGCAGACCGCATCAGTGCCTATTTGGTGTGTTTTTTGAGTTGAAAGAGTTAGCTTGCGATCTTTCTCGACATGGCGTTCTTTTTTGTTTGTTTGTTTCTAATTGAGAAGACGGTTTGCGAACCTAAAGATGTGCGGAATATCAACATGGCGCCGTGGCAGTGCATGCGGGAGACAAGAAGGTCGGCTGCTGGCCAGCGGGTGGGGAGAAGAAGAGAGCGAGCCGGTCGAGTTCGGGAGATGATGGCGGAAGCCATCCCAATGGAGCAAACGAGAGTCGAGATGATGGCGTTGCCTCGAAGCTTCCTTCACCGTTGGGGGGGGGGGGGTCTGATCCGACATAGTCAGTCTTGAGACTCTGCGCTGTGGGCTTCACTTTGACACCGCTACTTGACCATGAAGAGACCAACACTTTGTGCTACATAGAGCGTTGAGATCTTCCCGAAATCCTAAGCTAGGTCCCGATATCGAACTTCTAAGAGGCAACCATTGGCGGCGGTTGAGGGGTAACTTGTTGGTGAATTCTCACAGTCATGAAGCTTTCCGAGCCCGCAGCTTCCCAGTAGGATCATAACTCGGTGGCTGACGGAGCTGTCCATTCGGGTGTCTCCCTCGTGGTATCTCGCAGGGCACCCCCGCAACACCGGTTATTCCGGATTGAAGCTGGCCGTGGGGCGTTCACGACATCCCCGGTTCCGTGAGAAGGATTTCTCCCCAGACGCAGGGGCAAGCAAGCCGGGTACTACTGCATATGCAGTTGACCAAGTTGAGGACTCCATCGCCGTGTTGTCCTCGAATACCTCGTAGCTGAAAATGGCGTTAAGCTAGGGGCACAAGAACATGGTCATGAAGAGCTAAAGCAACAAGCCTAGCTAGCGATGCTGCATGTGCTAGAGTTGGAGAGATATGTCCGGAGAGCGAATCGGAGAATTGTTCAGACGGTTGGGATAGTTGGAAAAGGACGCCTATCTGATCATCATCGACCGCAATTAGGACAGATGGCAGTAAGCTGCTGCGAAGGTTTCATCGACCGTAGGAATAGCAATTGCAGGCCATGCGTGCTATGCACTTCCTACAGTACTCTGGGCTTCAGAGTAGTGGTAAGCTCGAAGCAAGTTGCATGATAGAGAAGTGAAAAAAAAGGTGTCGCGATCACCAACTGCGGTTGATGGCTACCCACCAACACACCAAAAATCAAAGCCGAAGGGTGCCATGACATTACGTAGTCTGCAGCATCTTCCCCACAAACTCTTCCCCCCTCCACCAACGTCCACCGCGCAACGCACGAACGATGCGCCGCAATCGCATTCCTATCCGCGCCTCGTCGTCCTTCGCATTCCCCCTCTCGCCCGCCCTTTCTTTTCCGTAGTGCGACGTCGTCTCCGGCTCCGCCGCGTCATGCTGCACCGGCTTGCAACGGCGCGTTCCGGGCTGCGTGCCCGCGCCGCTGGCCGAGACTCAGACGTGTTGCCCTTGTTGCCGCGCCGCTCCACCACTACCACCAGCTCTACAACCACTCTACCTCCTGCGCCATATCCCACACGTGTCTACCGCCGCATTACATCTTCCTCCAACTACCGCAATTGCATCGCGACATGCTCTAGCGGTTTGTTACTCGCTCGTCCAGTCTCTCCTGCTTCCTCCGCTTCGCTCGCTGCACACATGGCTGCACACCAGTCGCGTGGCCACATGGGCCACCACCATAATCACGATACCACGCTCCTTACCTCGTCGGACAAGCATGATGCGGCTGTGCGTATTACGCGCATCGGATTGTATGTCAACCTGGGCATGGCGATAGGCAAAGGAGTCGGTGGCTACGTCTTCCACAGTCAAGGTGTGTGTGCCTTGCGGCTCCACACTCGCGCGCCGCGATGTCTAACCTGTCGCAGCTCTTTCTGCCGACGCCGTTCACAGCCTCACCGACCTGGTCAGCGACTTCATGACCCTCGCCACGGTCGCTTGGGCGCTCAAACCGCCAACCGATCGCTTCCCCTTCGGGTTTGGCAAAGTCGAGAGTCTGGGCTCGTTGGGTGTGAGCAGTCTCCTTCTCGCGGGCGGCGTTCTTATGGGCTGGTCGTCGGTCATTGAATTGTGTCATCTGTATGCGCCCGCCGCTGCGGATCTCCTTTCCACACTGGGCTTAGCAGGGCATGGCCATTCGCATGTGCACGCGATCCCAAACATCCAGGCTGCGTGGCTGGCCGGCGCGTCGGTGCTGGTGAAGGAGTGGTTATACTGGGCGAGTGAGTTTTTACGCGCATAATGCGAGCGTTGTGGACGCGGGTCTAACGGGGCGCAGCACTCAAGGTTGCGCGGGAGCGCAAATCGTCGGTGCTCGAGTCCAACGCCGTCCACCACCGCGTTGATTCGCTCACGGGCATAGCCGCACTCGTTTCGATCGCCGTTTCCAACGTCTACCCTACCTTCTCGGGCATGGATGCCGTGGGCGGAATGCTGATTTCGTGGCTTGTCATCCGCGCGGGCTGGGGGAACACGCGCAAGGCACTGGTCGAGCTGGCGGATGCGGGAATCGATCCCGAGGTTAAGGGCAAGGTCGATCGGGCTGTGAAGGCGGCGCTTGAGAGCAGGGCCTTGCCGGGGGAGCTGCGTGGCGTGCAGGGCGTCAAGGCGGGGCAGAGCTTATACATTGACGTTGAGCTAGCCCTGCCTGGCGCGGTGACGGTTGCCGAGACGCGGGAGACCGAGGAGGTGGTCAGGGAGGGAGTCGCGAACCGCGTGCGTGGGGCGAGGCGGGTGCGCGTGCGCTTCGTGTCGGCTGAAGAGCGGGGGGCGGGGTTCGCCGAGGAGTTCATCTCGCCGAGTGTGAGTGCGCGGTCGACGCCTGAGCCGGAGGAGCATCACCATGACGGTCACGACCATGGCAATGGAGAGCTGAAAAAGAGGCGGTGATTCGCGCCGCTCGCTTGGACGGGGGATCTACGTCGCAGACCGTTTGTTTCGATGGCTTGCTGCATGCTGTTCATGGGTGCGGTGTACGCAGTAGGTTCACAGGGCGTTAGTGGTCGGGGTGTTGTGGGACGCATTAGAGGCCGGCGCGTATTTCGACCGCCATCTTCCCACGCATGGTGTAAAATGCGGAAATCATGTGGTCTGCAGCTGCTGTACATCTGGGAATCTTGTCTGTGCATGGAGGTGCCTGGATTAGAAACAAGTGCATCTCGGCTTGTGCTTCTATTTCTTCTATTGTTAACCCGATGCCATGGTAGAGTTGGAATCCTATCCGTTGTCCCGACGGGGGAGTGTTGCCGGCCGTTGCTTGCCCGAGGCTGCCCGTGGTGTCACGGCTCGGCTGTCTCCCCGCCAATAACGAAGCCCCTCATTACCAACTCCACTTCCTCCAGGTTCAAATGCAACCTCACCATTGACCATGTTGGAATCTTTCTTTCTTCATCGCGACCATGGCTAGCGAAGCTCTCTATCTGGGGCTCGACCTCAGCACTCAAGGCCTCAAAGGTTAGAGCACGCAAAATCCTCATTTGCGCATCCAACGTCCTAACTCCCACAGCAATCGCCGTCAACCCCGCCCTCCAGCCCGTGTGCGAAGCGAACGTAAACTTCGACGCCGACCTCTCGCACCATGGCATCCACAAGGGCGTCATCGCCCCCGCAGGCACGGACGAGGTCTTCGCGCCCGTCGCCATGTACCTCGAGGCCCTCGAGCTGGTATTAGGGCGGCTGAAAGAGAATGGCCTGGACCTGGGCCGCGTGAAGGGCATTTCAGGCGCAGGCATGCAGCACGGGACGGTGTTTTGGAGCGCGAAGGCGGAGCAGCTGCTCGCCGAGCTGGACCCTGAGAAGACACTGGCTGAGCAGTTAGCTCCGGCGGCGTTTACGCATGAATTCGCGCCGAACTGGCAGGATGCGAGTACGGAGGAGGAATGCGGCGCGTTTAACATCGCGCTTGGAGGACCGGAGACTCTGGCACGTGTGACGGGCAGTCGCGCGCACCATGTTCGTCTCCCCCCCCCCCCCTATCTCGTCTCTGCCCCCGACTGACAAACGCAGCGCTTCAGCGGCCCTCAAATCCTCAAGTTCCGCAAGCACCATCCGGAAGCGTACGCAGCAACCGCGCGCATATCCCTCATATCCTCTTTCCTAGCCTCCCTCTTCCTCGGACACATCACCACAATCGAAGCCTCCGACGCCTGCGGCATGAACCTCCTCAACATCCTCACCCGCACCTGGCACCCCGCCCTCCTATCCCTCACCGCCGGCACCCCCGCCGCCATCCCATCTCTCACCGCAAAACTCGGCCCCGTGTCCCTGGACCCATCCGCCCCCCTCGGCTCCATATCGCCTTACTTCACCCACCGCTTCGGACTCAACCCCGCCTGCACCATCCACCCCTTCACAGGCGACAACCCGGCAACCCTCCTCGCCCTCCCTCTCGCCCAGTCCTCCGCCCTCATCTCCCTCGGCACGAGCACCACCTTCCTCATGTCCACGCCGCACTACGTCCCCCACCCGGACTACCACCTCTTCCTGCACCCCACCGTGCCAGACGCCTACATGTTCATGCTCTGCTACAAGAACGGCGCGCTGGCGCGCGAGGCCGTTCGGGATGCCATCAATGCCAAGACCGGGACCGAGGCCGAGGGTGAGGACGTCTGGGCCGCTTTCCAGCGCGCCATGGATGCCGAGAAGCCGCTGGGCCGGGCTGAGGGGAGTAATGTTTCCAGACTGGGTCTGTTCTTCCCGCGGCCTGAGATCGTGCCCCAGGCGCCGGCGGGCACGTGGCGCGTATTGTACGACGAGAGCACGGGGGGCATGACGGACGTCCCGCTCGAAGGTTGCCCTGAGTGGTCGGTGCCCGAGGCGGACGCGCGCGCCATTCTAGAGAGCCAGTTTTTAAGCATGCGGTTGAGGGCAAGGGCGATGATGACGCCGCAGACGGATCCGGCTGATCCCGCTAAGAAACTGCCGGATCAGCCTGGACGGGTGTATCTCGTGGGTGGGGGCGCGCGGAGCGATGCTATTGTCGGTGTGGCGGGGGATGTGCTGGGAGGTGTGGAGGGGGTGTATAGGCTTGAGGTGGGGGGGAATGCGTGCGCTTTGGGGGGAGCGTATCGGGCGGCTTGGGGGGAGGAAGGGGGTGGGGAGGGGTTCGAGGAGTGGTTGAAGGGGAGGTGGGAGGAGCATAAATTTGCGGCTAAGGTTGGGAAGGGGTATGATGCTGAGCGCTGGCCGGTGTATGGGGATGTTCTGCGTGGGTTTGAGGGGTTGGAGGCGAAGGCTGTTGGGTTTGGAGATGTTAACCATGCCGCGCGGTGATCAATGGAAGAGAGGATGAATCGCCAAAATCAATTTTGCGCCATTACTTTACTTTGCTGCTACCAGCCTGATTCCGCGCCGTCGTTAACGAGAGAATTACTGTGTAGTTTTACCCCCAGCCGTAGCGCCTTCAACTCCGGCAATGCAAACGAGCGTCAACCGTCAAACCTCAACTCATACGAAAGAAAAAAAAGGTCTACAGCAGAGACCCGCAAACGAAAGAAAAGCATCCTTACAACAGCGCAACCACCGCACCAAGACCCGCAAGCCCCACGCTCCCAAGAACGACAGCAGCGTTCTTCTCCCCCCCACTCGTCTTCGTCAACCCGCTCGTGCCACTCTGCTGCGCCTGCGCAACCTTATACCCATAGCTCGTCCCCGTAATCACAGCCCCATTCGTCGCCGTCGTAGTATACGTGCTCGTCGCCGTCGTCTCAGCACTGCACCCCTTCCAGGTCGTCCAAGGCGCAGCCGTGCTCCAGCTCCCGCTCGTCCACCCACTCCACGAGCTGCCGGGACACTCATTCCCATTCCACCAGCTCGTCCACGCGCCCGTCGTCCAGTCACTCTTACTCCCCATCCCCCCCCATCCAGCACCCCCAAACGGCCCCCCCTCAACAGGACTCCAACCCCCCTTGCCCCCCGCACCACCGAACCCGCCCCAGCCCCCCGCGCCGGTAAAGCGCGTCGTCCAGCTCCCAGTCGGCGTGCCCGTGCCCCACGGCCCGCCGGACAGCGAGTAGGCGCTAGTGAACGAAGCCCAGTCGCTGCTGGCCGGGCCGTTGGGGTGGGCGGAGGTGAAGCTGCTCCATGCGGAGCTGAGGCTGGTCGGCCAGGACGATTCCCATGGCCCGTCGGGCGAGCCCCAGGGCCCGGCGCCGGCGAAGCCGCCGAAACCGCCGCCCGGGAAGTTGGTGGGCCAGGGGCCCGAGCCGCTGACGCTGGCGGGCCAGGTCATGCCTGGTGCTGGGGTTATGCTTGCGCCGGAGGGGAAGTCGGGAGCGGCGAGGGCGGCGGGGAGGATGGTTGCGACGGCGATGAAGGACTTCATTGTGAGAGAGATTGAGGTGGTGAGGAAGGTATGTGTGTTGATGTTGGAATGGACTTGGGAGTTCGGAGGGAGAGAGGCTTATGTAGTACAATGGGGTACGATTAAGATTAAGCTCAATACCTCAAGAACCAGTGAATGGAAGTATTCAGAACGTTCGAATTGTTTTGCTGTCGAAGTGTTGGAGTGTTAATGTCCGAAAGTTGTGATACCACCCAGCAGTCGCGGGCGCTGCGCATCTTATATCCCATCGCACCTCACCACCCCGTCATGCACCCACGCAGCATCGCCCCTGCGCCCAAGCCAGGGTGGACCGCACACCACAGCCCTGCCAGCCCCATCAGCCGGGGTTCGTTTCGCAACGTCCATCAGGCTCTCTCCCGCACGGACACGGCCAACGATCTCCTCAGCAGCGGCGGCGTGTCGTCCGCGCGAGGTGCCCCGCCATGTGCTCAGCGGCTTCAGCCTCGTACGGGCGCTGGGCCCCACAACTGAGCGCCTGGTTTCGCGGACGAATGCCAAGCGGCTGACGCGTATACTCGCAGCTGTGCAGCGGTGCGAGTACGTCGCCGGCACCCCGCTCGACTGTCCGAGGCGGGGCGTGATGCGGTCAGGCTGGGGCCGGGGGGGTGGTTGGTGGGGCGGGGATGGGGTAGGGATGATGTGGTGCGGGCCCTGGTGTTGGAACGATGCCGCTTCGGGAAATGGGTCAGGTTGATGGATAAGGCTTCGACTGCGCCTGGGCGCGATGCGGCTGCGATGGGCGGGGAAGAAAGAGGGGCGGAGGGCCCAAGGCCTTCGGCGCGGCCTATTTTTGCAGTGATGCTCTCTGACACTGCGGGCCGCACGTAGGGCGCAGCGCTGAAACAGGTGGTGAGGCTGGACGCGGCGGTTTAGGAGCGGGGTGGGGAGTACGGTCGCGCGGCGTCGAGAATACGTGATGGATACAGTGACGCGGGGACGCGCAACGAGTTCAGTCGTGCGCCCACGACGTCAACGTTCAGGACAAGACACGCCGCGCGCGCACCCCGCTGTCTCGTCCACGCATACTGTACATCGCACCTGCGTGACGCGGCATGCCGCGGACAAAATCGCCGAAAGCTTAGGAGGCTTGATCTCATGTACGATGCGTCGCGGCCCAGCTTGGAGGCTGCAGCTACCGTACGGTAGAAACTGCAAAATCGGCAGTGATGTGATGTGGAGGCGTAGCGGGAGGCCGGGCAGTCGGGGCGTCCCGCACGCCGATGCGCCGACAACGCCAGCCGGGGAGGGCGGGGTTGATCCTCGCGGCGGGTGTGGCGGGCGGGTGGCCTTCTTCGCTATTCCTGTCGCAGGCGCAATCGGACATCAGGACCAATGAAAAAAAGCCCGGCGCATGCCTTGAGCGACGAAGAATCTTTCTGCTGCTTCGAAGGGAACGCGTGGACCTTTGCTTGGCTCCATCCGCGGTGCAATACATGTTCGCTGGGGAGACGTGGACGTTCGGCTGGTGATGCCGGATTCCCGTTCAGCTTTCTGCTTGTTTTGCTGACCGTGCTGGCTTTCAAGACTGAGGGTTGCTGAGAAAGGGGCGGTCGCGACGATCGCTCTGCTGATTAATGGCTTTGCGATGAATTGGAAAGCGAAGATGATGGGGCGCATGTTGAAGCAAGCTTCCATGTTGTGCGCGACGTCAACACGCCTCGCTCTACAACAGCCACACTAGTTCTAAAAATTAGGGCAAGGCTTCCGAGGGTCCGTTGAGCTTCTTTGGACGACAACAGCGCAGGATGCTCCATCCCGCCGAAGAGCTTCACCATACTTGGCAGATGATGAATCTGAATCATTCCTTCAACTCAGAAGTGGGCCTAGAGCCGCAATTACCACAGCGAATTCCCGAGTGAGATTACAGCCCGAAACCACGCTTAAACATTCGGCCGTCCGGTCACCACACTCGGACTGCGGTTTGTAACGTCAAGTGATTTCTGCGACATCTTGGTCATGTCAAACCGCTCGGGGATGTGGTTGATTATGTCTTAGACTGTGAGTGTATTTGCGCATCGGGAAGTTCCATCCAGTCCGAGTCCGAACTCCATCAAGAGCGGGCCGAATACAGAGAAAAGCGTGGGCCTGACGCTATTTTAGGAGGGGTCAGAAAAGGGCTCCAGTGTGGTAACCGTGCCTGTGACGGCATGGCCTTTGGTAGGCCTTTCATCATCTTAGCCGTCATTCAAGTCCAGACGGCAAGCAGTGTCATTCCGACCCCTTTCCCACTTCGCGAACCGTGTTTGCGCCCAGGAGCGCATCTGAAAAAAGTTGGGGCCATGGGGACATCAGATGCCAGTTGTGGAGTGATGATATGTGGCGCATTAATGATCTAAGGGTTCCCGACATGCTGTGAGACCCTGTCGTACATCCGTGCTCATGACGTTTGAGATCCTAACGATGGCCGCCCTGTGTTGATTAGCTGTACACACGGACCATTATTGAGCTCCGAAGGTCGAAAATTCTCCACCAAGGAAAGGATCTCACACGTTCAGAGCTTCTTCTTTTGTTTAGCTGGTGCAATCAGCGCACACAAGGCTCCATCAGACATAGCTCCATTAGAGGCTGCCACCACCAGCCTTCCAGGCTATGGCTCCTCAATGTGGATCCGAATGACATTAGTTGCATAGAATGAGGGCGGATGAACGAACGACGTTGAAAGAGGACCATGACGTACTATTTATGTACCGATCTTATCTTATCTGGTCTAGGGTTACATCACTTTGACATCTTCAACACCACCACCGCCACAACATCATGTCCAGGACTTTCATGCCGAGTCTATCGCGCTGTTTATTCTCATATCACATTGGGTCTCCTTCAGCATGGCCGGATGCTCATGATGAATTGTGCGATTTTGACCATGCAACCGGCATGGGGAGACCCGGCAGGCGGTATTGCAACAGTAAGCTTTGTGGGCTGAGAGGTGGCCATTCGGCTTCATTATATGCATACGGTGAAGAGCTACTGGGTGTATGGTTGTGCTGAGGTTCAACCCACTGTCGACTTAATTGGTTAGTTATGTCTTCCGTCTTCCATCGGTGGTAGTTGATTCTTCCAGGCCTGACATGATGTCAAAAACTTCTCCAAGTCCCACGCGAGCGCGGCGACGACGAGAAAGGGGAACCCGTGCTTGCATGGCTGTTGTCGCTTGATCCACATGCTCGGCACGACAAGAAAAGTGGACATGCACATGGCTTTTCAAACACGATGCTTTCGAACGTGGTAGAGTCTGGAAGCGGCAGAGTGTCTAGAACTGCGTCCTTATGGTTCACGAGGGCGGGGCGAGACCATTATCTGGTAAAGGTAATTGCCTCCCCGACACACCGGGAAAACGTACGCGGAGATCCGATAGCGTACCATGGTCTATGGCTGCTCTGCTTCTCAAAGCTCCTATCCATAAACAGCAAAAGAAATGGCAAAAACATACAGCAGTTGGGATTCGCTGCTGACCACCCACGCAACTACTAGTCAACTGGTTCGGAGCTTAACTTCAGTGAGCAGACGGGGACTGGTGTTCTCTCTGACCTGTGTCCGTATCCTTAGCTCAATGAGGAAAGTGCTCAATCTGGACTATGCTATGCATTGTCATCCATGCTAGCCAATACTTTCCTCCGTTTTGCCGCTAAATCCAGCGCCAGATTTCCTTCAATTGGAAATTACTGACGCGTTAAGTGATTTTATATGGGCAGTAACATGTGCTCGTCCTGCCCTCCGCATTGAGCCACAACGCCTCCCTTAAATCGCCCCGTCTTCGGCCTGTCGCCGGCTCCCCTCTCCAGAACCGGCCCGGTTGGACCTGCAAGCGAAGCATCATGAGTATCGGAAGGGTCATATCTCAATTAAGCGGGGGCGCCTGTTAGGACCCCTATCCCGTCTTCGCAGTGTCAGCTCTGCCTCGACGTGACTCAGGCAACACTACCTCGCACTCCGATTCTCCGAGTGGGGTGGCTAGGGGGCTAAGTATGGAGTTGTACCGTGGTGGGAAGGGAAGACGAGCCGAGGCAGTGACGCAGGTGGCGAGTGGGTTGGTGGCACGGTTGAAGTTGGTGGCGCGGGCGGAGGTGGCGCTCCAGAATCGGGCTCTCTGTAGGGTCTCAGATGACAAAGATAGGATTATTCGCCTAGCATCCTAACGCAATTTCACGTCTTTATCGATGGAGATTAATGAGAGGACATGCTGTATGTGACCGTCTCCCTTTTCCGGCTTGGACCAGGTTGAGCTAGGGCCTGGGCCCGTCTTCGTCAACGCTTTGCTAGACACAAGAAGCTGGGAGTGGCAAACTTTCAACACAGCCACCACATTCCATCATATCTTTCTCTGCGTTGTGAAGGAATGGTTAATTCCAGATCCTTCCAGATCCACAATGTATTGAAGCTATTACATCACTGATGGTGATATTTTCATCCGCCATTGCTACTATTTGTAATTGGAGGAATTCGATCTCAAAGCTGTCCCATTTCAATACGTAATTCATTGCCACTTTCGCTCTAAAAAAAAGGTATAAAAAGACAACGGACGCAACGGAGGTGGGTGGGGAGGAGGTTAAGAGACACTTCAGCAAATGAATTCCATGCACAGCACTCGACCAGAGAAAAACCCCAAGCCAATCTTATCCCCGTGAATGGCGACGGCATTCGGACTGCGATAGTCGGCTGGAAGCCAAAGACGTTTTTCCGCGCCTATGGTTATCCATTCCTCGACAATTCTGAGACGTGGAGGATCCGATCCGGAACCTGGCGAGTGCTTGCCGTCCAGCGAGAAGGCCACGGCGTTGATATCCGAATGGCCCTCGAGCGTCTGCAGCGCCTTTCCCGAGCCGGCGTCCCACAGCCTGACCG